>JANIJG010009117.1:0-36394 GCA_024611175.1 Megaceryle torquata | reverse complement strand
AAAGGGGTGTGAATCTTTTGTTTCTTTTTATACAAAAAAGGTGTTTGAATGTAAAAAACTTTAGTTAAACCTAAAAAAAAAAACTTTTTTTTTTTTTTTTTTTTTTTTTAAGAATTTATGGGGTCAAATTAATTTTGAGCAGTAGAATTTATTTTTTTTTTTTTTCCATTTTAAGTGTGTGGACAGTCAAGTATTGAAAGAAAGTAAAAAAATACCCATAGAAATCTTTCTGTGAACGTTCTCTAAAAGCATGTTAGAGAAGCACAGATCAGAAGTAGTAGAGCTAATGCTATACAGTACAAGGGGCTAGAGTAGGTGACATTTTAAGTTTCCTATATGACTATTTTTATTTCATTACACAATGTTAGGAAGATGTAACTTTGGTCATCCTCATCTAACTTCAAAGTTCAATCTAACTTTCAAGCTTTGAGTGGAAGAGCTGGACCAGATGACTCTATGAGGTTTATTCTGACAGAATGATTCTATGGGGTTTTGTGGATTTATGATTATGGATCAAGATATGTAACACAACATGAATTTTACTCCTGTTTTCTTTCCATCGTCTTAGTTTCATACTTGCCATCATTTCCACATCGGCACCAGTCACATTCTCTATGTGTACATGTACATACACACAAGCACACAAATACATGCTACATTCACGTGCACATATCTTACAAAGTGGGTTTATATTTTGATTCAAGTGGGGAACATATAAATCTATTTCTGTAAAAAAAGTTCAGATGTGTCAAAAGCTTGAGGATTTCATATTCTGAAAACTGAAAATAATTTATTTGGGGGAAGTCATATTTTTTAAAGGAAACATAAGAAAGTGTACACAATTTCAAGAAACTCCAAAATATTAATTTTGTAAGTGAGGTCACAGTGAGGTAGATGAAAGGATGAGAGTAGTTTCCTAATAGCATCTCCAGTCTGTAGAGAGATACAGACAGAAACTGCTTCTGTCATACTCTGTCACAGCATAGCCACTGCTCACTTTGTCCTTTTTCCATCTTTGTTTACTGAGCTGCAGTCAGTATAGTAGCATTAAATAAGCCCAGAGAAAAACATCAAAGTCTACCTTTATTGGGAAAAAAAAAAAAAAAATCACCAAAAATCCATTATATGTTAAGAAATGTAGGCCACCAATCCATATCCAGCCAACCAGCACTAGCAGTTTCTAGCTTGCAAATTTACATCTATAGCAACTGTTAAAGTCTAAAGGACTTTATTGCCAGTTAGAATAAATCAATGTAACCTCACCAAAGTCAAATTTTAATGGAAATAGAAGGGACTAGCCATTCTACTGAGTACTGAGATATATTGCCAATATCCTGCTTATTTTTCTGCTTACTGCTTGTCACACAGTAAAAAAAGCCACGGTAAAAATTGTAGCATGTCAGATTATTTGCTTCTGTCTGAATCCTAAATGAATAAGTGTTGCAATCTTCCTGACCTGATGCTTATATCCTTTGCCAGTATTTCATCCTTGTTCAAGTAGACAGAATTTCCCACAAAAGCATTTGCAGTCACTGCAGAAAAGCCACTGTGAAAGATTTAAATAATATCTCCACAAAAAAAAACATAAACAGCTTCTTACTGTGTTGAATAGAATGAATGCTTACAGTGCTGCTTCACTGTTACTAATAAACCCTATTGAGGCTATTTACTGTGTCCATTCAGTAGTCTCAAGGTATAAAACCTGCAGCTTCAGTGCTGGTTTCACTGTTAGGCTGGAAAGGTGGCAGCTGCTGCAGTAAGGGAAAAACACTTTCCCTGTCTGAGCAGTTGTGATGATTTCCTTTTGCGTCTCTCTGAAGAAGAGAGAGAAAACCTTAATTGTCATCAGATCAACAAAATGAAAATAATCTTTTGACATTCCTTTGCATTACTTGTACTTTTCTCTAATTAGACAATGCAACAAATGAAAAAGATGTCCTTTTTTTTTTTTTTTTTTATTTTGTATTGCACAAGAAATTGGAAATTATTTATTTTATCTGGAAGACAAACAGCAAAACTGAGACCTGCAAATGAAATAGGGGAGTGTTAGTGCTCATGACATTTTCAGTTGTAACTTTTCCATAGGCATATGTTATCTGCAGTATAATTACTCTAACTAGAATATGAGTCTGATCTTTTTATATGGGTAATTACATCACCATCTGATGCAACTGGAAGTTTAAAGTAATGTATTCCAGCTACCACACTGTCTTGTCACAAGATGGCTTTAAGGATCCTGTTACATAAACTGTGTATTTGCTGAAATTCAGTTGGAATTATTCTCCTTCCTACTGAAAAACTTTATGCCAGTTGTTTACAAATATTTTGAAGAACCTTTCATTACTCTTACTCTGTTCTAATTATGACTGCATTATAATTAATGCATTTTATTGTGTAAATATTTATATGGTATTTTCAGCTTTTGTGTAATTTTTTTCTATCAAATTTAAGCAATACATAGAAGAAGCCATTAGCTTCAACTGTATTGGGGAGGATGAAGTGTTACAAAGTCATTCAGTGTGATTTAAACGTAGAAAACAAATCTTTCTTGTCGAACAATTCGTCATTAAGAAACAGAACAAGAAACAGCAGAAAGTGTCAGCAGACTTTAGCTCATTAATTCAAGCATTACTTAAGTTATTAATGATCTTGAAATTTATACCATTAATACATATTGGCTTTTGTTCATATCATGGCTTTATAATGTCACTTACATTGAATTGCCAATGAGGTGAAATCTGCCAAGAAGAAAACACCACCTTCTATTTACTATAGAAAAGAACAGCAACAACAATAGAATATGTTAAAGCAACCCCAAAACTGATAGCAATCTTTACTGTTTTACCTCACGGCTTATTTCAGCTTCTTGCCATATGCTAAAAGTTCATTCTCTGATGAGCCTTTGAGCTGTCAGTCTGTCTCCCTAGCTTTTCTCTCATTTTCTTCTCAGTATAAATGGCTATTTTCTGGGAATTGTTTTATATCTTGCCTGACCATTTGACTGCAGGGCATAGCTACTTCTCATGTCTTCTGTTAGAGAGACAGTAGACACAGCAGGCAAACTAGGCCAATTAAGTGGCCACTACCATTAACGTTAACCTTTTAAAAAGTGTGAGCATTATGTCTTAGAACATATTTGGTACTAAATCAGTACCTCAGGGCAAGGAAAGTGCAAATGAATCACCAATTTTTCACTTTTTTTGGCTCTTTATAAGAGTGAGGCCAGAGTCTATTTTGAAGGGCACTCTCATTGGCTTGTGGGTCAGTCACCCCTCTATGTCAAATACATAGAAGAAAGTTAAAAAAGCTTCTGGTTTGCTTGCCACTGGTGCATCTTTTTAACTGTAATATTCTTCTGGAAAATCTGGTGATGCTTTATATTGACATCAATCTTCTAAATGTTCAGAGCTTTGGGATAAATTTCCACGATTTTAAATATGTGTCTGAATATCCAGTTCCTATTAATTCATCTTCCCAATAGTCCTACTTTGGGAATAATATGTTCATTTTTCATTTTCTACTCTTGTCATGTGCCACTTAATTTGGAGGAAATAGCATGGAAGGTTCAGTATTCCTATCTCTGTGTTTCTCCAGATGGTGCCCTGTGCCATATTGTTTTATTATCCTTACCTCATAATCTGATTTCATGCAGAAGCAGCGTTACCTCTCTGGTGAGTTCCCACTGGTACCTCCCTGTTTCCACAGTCAATGAATTTCTGTTCATCTGTACATATTTTCTAAGAGATGTTGGAAGGAGAGAATCACTTGTAGTTTGCTGCAGTAGAACAAACAGAAATAGAACTAGTAGGATGAATTTCTTCTGGGTTGTGTCTGCCATTGGGTTCCCTGGGTAGCACTGTAGGACCAAGAGGTTCTGCAACTAATCTCACATTATCCCTACTTAGCCTACATTGGTTCGTATTGTAGAGTCTATGAACTTGATTGTTTTGGGATGAAAAAAAAAATCTTCTAATTGCCATTTTCTTCACAAGATCAATTTAGAGCTGGTTCAAAATTCTGCTACATCCTTACACATTTTATGTACAGTGTGGCTATCTGGTTACCAGCACAAGTTCTTTGCTTCTGTTGAGCTATACTTCCTGTTAGCACTGATGTAGTCTTTGACGCTTAACAAGATGTAGCTCTTCACTGAAGCTTCTTTTTTTGACTCAGACTTCATGAAGAGTGTTAAATGTCTACATGACTACCAGCTTTTCATAAAACTGATAATTAAATCTTTCATTTAGTGACTTTTTTGACAAATTCGCTTGAAGTTGATCAATGTGTCCAGAAGATATCAGGGAGGGACAACCAAATATTCTGACAATCTCATATGTAATGAAATACTGCATTGGTGTACACACTTTTCAGGAGACCAGGCTGAACACCATGCATCTAATTCTAATAAGAATTGTACTTAGAACTGTGACAGGATCAGCAGGGGACACTCTGGATCTGGGAATGGGGAAATGACTGGGTATTTGCCCACTGAAGATAGGAATGCTCAAATTTAAATTAAAAGCTTTTTCTACCTCAATAACTTATTCTACCAGAGGCTTATGTTTTTGTCTAATTAGATTGTGTTGAACATGACACTTTTTTGAGGAGTAATGACTTCCTGGGGGAAAAAAAAAGTGGTTTTTTTTTTTCCCACAAAAATACAGTTATTGTGGACTACTTATCAGATTGCCTTTCAAAAGCTAAAATCTCCTATTTTATGCTGGTTTAGATGGTGAAATTCAAGCCATCTCTTCTTCATCCTCAGCATTTCCTTTGAAGTTTTCATGATTTGTTTTTGTTTAGTTTTACTTGGTGTTTTGGTTGTTTTTTTTTTTCCTCAGGGGATGAAGAAGAAAATAAACTTTGTTTGTCAAGGTTTATGTGTCCAGATCACCATTACATACTTTCAATGTCAGTAGCTTTAGTTCTACAAATTCTTCAGTCTATCTTTTCCAGCCTCAAATGCTCAGTTCCCCTCAGATTTGGAAACAGTGTTGGTGAGGGAAATAATTAACTGTTTTCTACCCTCCTTACTTCCCCCTACCAACAGCACCTTTATTCACTGTTTTTTCATGCTTTATACTACCAAAGTTGATAATGCTTCTTTAATGAGCATGGTTCTATCCACATTTTTGAATGCAGGATTACAAATTTTTGAGATTCAGATCAGTTTTAACAGTCTTTTAAGCATGTAAGTGACTTTGCTTGTGATGATATAAATAACCTTTAATTTTACAAATCTCTTTTCCTTCTTAGGCTGTTTTCTTAACTCTGAATCAGGCAGCAAATGTCAAATGGAGAATTAGTATACTATGAAAACATAAGAAGTGAAATAGAGGAAAATAATGACCAATGAATTTGCAGTGAAAACTACAGTGTTGAACTCCATCCTCTGAAACTCATGCCTTTTTGAGGGGATCCATAACAACTATTCATTTCTGTTTTGTGCAAGTGAACACAATGCTTATGTGTCTTTTGTTCTCTGAATCTATTCCACAAATTAATGGTACAACAGGAGCAGTGTAGGGGGGGGGGGGGTATTCAACATACTCTGAAGTCCAGCTGGGCTCCAATCTCTCAGAAAAGATGCTATCTCCTTTTATCTTCTATCCACACTTGGACATGACTGATATTTTAGGATGTGTCAGGCAGCACAGTGCACTTGGCAACTGAGCTGAGAGGTTGCTATGTTAGAGTGAACTAATTTGTTATCTAGAATTTGTTGAATGTATTTGCTAGATGTTGGTCCTCTTTTATGAAGTTAAAACTACTGGATTGCAGGAAGAAACATTTAAACATTTAAATGTAGATATTTTCATTTGTAGCTGTATACCATTCAAAGTATTTTTTTCTATCAGTCATTAAATATGAACCACTGACCTCTGTAATATTAATTGCAGTGAATGCCTTGACTTATGCTGTTGCCACTGAGTAAAGCCTAACCAAATGCTAGCATCACCAGAATCATTGAAGTCTTCTTGCTTCTTTCTGTCTTCTTCCATGCAGAATATATAGTCCACTGTGTTTCAGCTAAGGTACCTCTGTGTGCTCTGCACAGGTGAGGAGGATGAGAGAAAGGGAAAGAGGTTTATTTCTGGATCTCAATAAGACCCAACAACAAAAGACTTAGTAAAACATTGGTTTTGATAAGACAGAATTAAGAAGAACATAGAGAATGAGTGAATTTTACATTGTTTCAAATGCTGGGCACCCCATATTGATGCAGCATTGGGCGGACCCTGTGTGGATTTTCCCATGGTTCATTAAGCAGATCTCTTCCATAAAGACATTTTATGCTTATTGGTCATTTGAGATAGTATATGGTTTTCTTAAAGAAAACAACTCTATCGTAATTTCTAGTATCAATCAGAAGGGATGATCTAATGAGAACTTCTGCTGCACTGCTCTATAAAGGCAAGGCCATGGGAATGGTATAGTTGCAGGTGCTGAATGGGAGGTGCCCTTAGGGTTTGCTGTTGTGAATAGCTGGCTGAGGTTGTCCTGCATCCAAAAGATTTGAGCAGCACGGCAGAGTGGGATGCTGGAGGTACAGTGTAGGTCTGCACTTGATCAGGATAACTGTGATGTGGATCACTACCTCCTTGAGGTATTACGGTCTTCTGGCTGGGATTACTACACTTTGTTTGGAAAAACAGCTGTTACATGGGTAAAGAAGGTAGTCTTTGATCACAAGGCCCAGTCATAACTCTGTCCCATGTTGGCTAAAGCCTTCTGTTGGGGAGAGTGAGGAATCCGTCATGGAGCAACCTACAGGAGATGGCCTTTTCAGCAGCTTTTTTTGTGAGAAAGGCCTTCACAGAAGCTGATGTTTCAATAACATACCTTATTTAAAGTCTGATGTATACACAATGATTTTCACACTTCCTAGTTAGCAGTGCATGCAAACACAAAGCCCTGGATAGCTATTTATAAGCATTCCTCTTATACTATGTAAACTAAATGAAGAGACAGACATCCTTTATACAGTTTTGCATGACAGACTTGCACCAACCCTAGGCACAGAAAATATTTTTCTGTTACTTGTGGGTAATAACTGTGCCTGCCACATTGTCCTAACACCATTACACAGTTGTTTGCACAACAGTAATACCACGGAGAAGGAATTGGTCTTTGGCGTATTGCCCAGTTTTGTAGCTGATTTAGAAATGTGGTACTAGAAATACCAGTGTGATGATTTTTGGTTGGGAGTGAATGGCATTGATAAACTTCAAAACTTAAGTCCAGCTTGTGCAGGTCCTAACAAAAAGAATAACTGTTAGTATTGTGAAAGTAGTGGATCTGTATTTGCTTCCTTTTTGTCTACAGAAGGAAGATGTTAGGAAAAGCCATTTATTAGCATCAGATCATTCTGGTCTGTATCTACTTCCTTCTTTTCTACATGAACACGTTACTAGAAAAAGTCATTTATTAGTGAGCATTATTAGTCATTCTGCTTATGTGAGCTTAACAAGGGAAAGAATGTATTAAGAACTGGGCCAGGAAGGGGTGAAGAAAAGAATAGTGTCATAGGTAAAAGCAGGAGTTGAGTATTCAATTGTGCTTGTTACAGGCACATTTTCTAAGACAGAAATCAGGTCCAGGAAGTCTCAGTTTAAACATGTTTGCTGAATGAACAGGTAACTGCAGTGAAAGGATGCAAAGCGGGAGAAATAAAGAGCAACCCACACTTCTATAAATGTGAACTGCATGTAAGCAGCGTAACTCCCACTGAGAATGTGACAAGGCTTTCGGGTACTTACTTTCATTTCTAAGCCTTGCCCAGCCCAAGCTACCAGTGTTGCAGATTCTTGCCAGTCTTTAGCAGACATTTTATAAAAATCTGCAGAAGCTAATAAAATGGCATTTCTGTATTCTTCTGCTCTTAAATGTACCACTAACTGTTCTGAATCCATTGTAATTTGTTTCCCAGGCACTAAACATTACAGCAGCAGGGTTTGAAATTAGTGCCATTAGGTGGCTCGCCTTGATATCTGCGTGATAAGCAGCAGCCTTTCATCAAGGGTAAAAAAACTGTATTATTTAGTAAACTAAGTGCTTTTTTATCGTTGCTTTTTAAAGATATATCACTGCTGTTAAGAAGCTCAAATTGGTTGGCACCAACTATTTGTAAACTTAGAAAACACCTCTTTCTGGGTAATTTGCCCACTTCAGAAGCTGTACTTTTTTTTCTCCTCCAGTTTTTATTTTTATACCTCTTGGCTTCTGTCTCAGTCTTTCTATCTAATTGCTTTTGGGTACTGTAAATGACCAGGGAAAAAGTTTTCACATGACAAAGATTCTTGTCCTTTTTACATGGTGCAGAGGTCATGATGGGAGATCAGAGACAGGAAGCAGCTTGTCATTTTATTAACAGGTACAGAGACTCAGGGCTTTGTTACACTCTACCAGAAGTCGTTAGAGACCTGTGATAATCTAGGAGCACCAGCATGGGTCTTGATGTTAGGCTGGCAACAAGGTGTAGTTTTGTTCAGGAATGGACTGGAAGAAGGCACTGGAACCTGGTGGTACTATATGCAGGTATGTTTTCATGCATATATATGTCTACAGAGATCTTTCTTTTAACATTTGATTCAATGCAGAATACAATGTAAAAGTTCTGTTGATACTCAATTCCAGCATCAAATGCAGTGAGTGTCAAGGTTTAGGGTCAGGGCCATCTGATAGGCCTGTAACAGATGCTCTCTGTTAACCCCTCTCCCTCCCCAAAGGGGAAGAGAAAGGGAATAAGGGAGTAGAGACCTATCGATTAGGAAAGGAAACTAAACCAGCTTTAATGAAAATAATAATGATAAAATGGAATATGTATACAAAATATATATACAAATATATACAAAACCAGTTTTGAACCCAACCCCCCTATGGCAGTTATGTCACCATCACCCCTGATGCTGTGGAGCAGGCAGTGGGGAAGTCCCACACTGGACTCAGTGACAGATGGGAATTGGATTCAGGAACACATGGATCAGGATGAAAGGCAGAGCAAACAGGAGTCCTTCTCAGATGCCAGCCACTGAAGAGGAGCACTTTACCCTTGTGATTCCTCAGCTTTGTACTGAATATGATGTATATGGGATGGAAGAGGTCTGTGGTCAGTTTAGGGTCACCTGTCCTGTCTGCTGCTTCCTGCATGTGCAGCCTTTTACTTTCTGAACCTCCCAATGTTCTACACAAGATCCAGCAGTGACCTTGGTCTGCACAGCAGCAAGTATAAGCAAGAGCCCTTCTGCACATTAATCCTTGGTAGCAACTGTAAACATCAAGTATTATCAGTGCTAGAAGCAGACACTGCAAAAATATGCTGTTAACTTCAGAAAGTGCAGTTATCTGAAAAGTAAAATCACTGAACAGAACTAGTTCTGTTCTAACTCAAACCAGGACAGACAGCAGAATATAAAATATCTCTCTGTCCTCTTTTCTCATCCTGCCCAGCTGTGTTGTGCCTCACATGAAGTACAGCACTGACTTGGCCTCTAGTTAGTAAAATTATGAGGATAGCTTCAAGTTAAACATGCCCTGAATTAAAAAATTATATTTTCCTTTTACATTTTCTTGAACTCATTCAGGAATAAGATTCTTCTGGGTTGTGAAAGAATACTATAAAAACACAAGTATTTTTTCTAGTAAATCCTGTAGGATTTTATAGTAATTACTGCTGAAACCTATTAAATGTCTACAGTACCCTATTATTTTCTTCTTTACTTCATTTAATTGGATTTTTTCCTTAAGAGTGAAATCTGAAAATATTTACCCCTCCATGGTGGTAAGATTTTTTGAAATTGCTGTGCAAATCCAAATCCTGCAGCCTTCAGATGGAAGCTATGACAAATGTTAGACAGGCACAGCTACCTCCAGTCAGGCAATTCTTTTGATTAGGCTTCTCTGCTTTAAAACAGAGTTTAATCAAGGGTAGCAAAAGCAGAGGAAAACCACTTTCCAGGTGTGCCTTCTTGTGCAGATGGTGTGCTGCCAAAGAGAATCAAAAGAGACTTAATTACAAGAATGATCAGCATAGTCAGACAGGATGAGAAATTGTGCACTCTAATGGAAGCTGTTCATTACAAAACAACAGCCTGGCTTGGCACGTGGGGAAGGACAAAGCTGCTTCTGATGGATGACAAAAGCTATCTGAAGTCTGCTGAGACTGAGTAATCCATGCTATAATATTTGAAGCATTTAGAGGAGGTGAGCATCACTTGTCCTTTCTCCAGACAAGTCTAAATGTGAAGGGGAACCCACACATCTCACTTTCCCGGGCAAATGGGCAGGCATCAGCCCTTGCCAGTCCTTCCTGACAGGCTTAGAGATGCTTCTAAGAATGGCAGCAGTTTAATGAAATGCTAGTGTCTGTTTTGCAGAGGCAATGTTACTTCTGTACAAGTGAAGTCTGTTGGCTAAGCTAGATCTGGGTCCTTGCAGTGCTGCCCGCTGATGCCACAAGTACGTGGGTGTGGTGTCTGAAATTTTGCAGCTTCAGCAGCCTTTTGAAATGGTTGTTCGTGAGGTAGTGATCACACATCCTACCATATACCTGTACTCCCAAGTGTTGAACGTTTACGGTTTAGGCAAAAGCTAGCACAGTAATATACTACACAGATTAGAGTGGGATATGGAATTCTTCCTCAGCAAAGCAATGCATCATTTACCTTTGTTACTCATTCCTGACTTTGTTCAGCAAAGATGATAGTTAAACTGTGATTTTGCAACTGACTGTTTGCAATTGCACCCACAAAGAAACCCAGTGGGACTCTATCCAAGTACGGCATCTGGCCACACAGAGCTGCTGGCAGAACAGCCTCATTAGTATGTGCTGAGGGATAAGCCCTGTCTTACTCTACCTGTCTTGTCTACTGAGGGACATGTAATCAGTGGTCCATAAACAGTAATGCATTTGTCAAGGTACTTTTGATGAAACAAATTCTAAACTCTGTTTAATGAAATGAGATCAAGACTCTTCCTCTTCTGCCCTGGGACTGGCACAGTGCTCTGCACTGGAACTACAGTTGCATGCCTAGTTCGATGGCAAATAAACAAATCTCCAGTCAGCTGTCTAGGAAATAGTAATGCCTGTTTCTCCTTGGATAGCAATTTTATTTTTATTTTTTTTCCCAGAGAATTCCATAGACAGTACTGAATTAATTTCAGCAACACCATGGAGTGCACAGAGACCTAATCCTCTGTAATCAAGGGATAGACTGTAAATGACTTCAGCAAGCTTTGGATTTGGCCTAGGTGAATACAGACTAGGAAAAAGAAAGACCCCCACCAGCAAGCAAGGAGCAAATCTGGGATTTAAATGCTAGAGAATCTAATAGCATCCTACTCATCTTCCCAAAAGGGGCCATGAGAGTATTCTGAAGCAGAAGGTGGAACAAAAGGGATTAAAATGTCCCAAACAATCTGAAAGAAAAAGGGCAATCAGGAGAATGATGGTAGGAAAAAGTCCATCTGTAGGGTGAAAGAGGATAGAGGATGTGCTTATCTTCTCCCTTGTCCTAAATTTTTTCTTTCTTCCTTTCTTGTCCCTCACTCTGGACTATTCAGTAAGTTTCCTTGTTCGAGTTTTCCCAGTACGGGTTCTGTATCTGCCACTGCTCTTTTGGCTGCCTGACTGTTGGTAACTGGCAGGAGATAGGGCTTCTTGCAGTATTGAGTCACTTCGGGAAGTGGACTAGCAGGACGCTTAATAATACAGGGTTCTCAAAGTACTTTACAAACATTAATTAATTAAGTATAACAATAATTTTGTGAGCAAGGCAAGACTTAACAGACATACTTCACTTCTGAGAAAAGAGAATGAGTAAAGCCATCTCTTTCTAAAGTGTTAATACCTTTCTATTATTTGTGTTATATAAATATAATGTGTTTAATACATAGCTATAGAATTATAGGCTGACCAAATTTGATGCATCTGCCTACAGACCCTTGTATGAAGAACATTAAATCAAGGCATGCAGAATTTAAATCCACTTTTGAAATTCCTTATAATGCATAACCTTGGAAAAGTCATTGTCAGAAATATTCTGAGTCGAGAAAGTGAACGCTTTGCCCTACTTCTACCAAGAATGGTGACACTGACTAAAATTAACTCACTGGGGTAAACAGTATTGATATCAGTCAAGTAAGTTGGAAGGCATCAGGCAAAATTAAGAAGGTCTCAAAACACCAGTGCTTTAATCTAGTCTCACTTTGGAAATTTAGGAAACCAGATACATAAACTTTGTCTCAGTAGGACATCTAAAGGCTTACAGTCTTTTCTTTCTGCTGCTGTCTGCCTCCCCCCCCCCCCAATACATAGTAACTGTTTTAGGTGACTTCACACTGTGACACTGTGACTTTGTTATGTAAATGAAATTAAGATGTTCAAGGCTGAATTAACAGATGATGGTGAGGCAGGACACTTTTGGAAAAAATGGTGAGGTGATTTTTAGCAACATCTAAAACTTGTTTTGCAATGTTGACTCAAGCATATAATATTTTCTGGTAACTTCTTTAAACCTTGTTTCCTTGTTTATATCTGTCTAAATGCACACCTAGTTGGACAGTTCAGTTTATTCCATAATGCTTGTCCTTGTGACCCAGTAAGTTTGCTCTCTTAGTCCTGTAAAATCCTTTAAAAGATAAAAAGAGAGATTTTTAAGTTACATGTTAGGGAGAAAGTGTACATTGCAAGCAAGAAAATCTCTGTGTGGAGATGCATACATAGATGGTGTTTTTAGGAAAAGTAGCCTTACATCGTTGATACTGCATACACTGGATATATGCAAGAAACAACCCAGCATGCACAAGACCTCCACACAGAAGACCACTACCTGTGACAAACCTTCAGGGGCCAATCTATTTCAGAGCAGTGTGAAGTGTAATGAAAGAGAAGAGAATGTGGGAACATCCTTTTCATAGTGATAGGAAGGTCCACTTATCTGAGGCCATGATTAGCGTAAATCTTATGGGGAGGAAACAGGACATCTAGTAGAGCTGGAAAAGAAACCAGTATTTAGGGTGGTAGGTGAAAGAATAAGGATGACTAAAGTGCAGGAGATCCTTGGTCAGATTTCTGTAGGCTACGAACATCCCATGTGTCACCATGCAAGTCTCTGAACATGTTTTTCTTGGACAAAGTTCTTTCTGTCTGACAGTTCTTAATCTGTTTTAACTTCAGGTGTCCAACTTCAGTGCTCCATTGGCTACAAAAGAATCTCAGCATTTCAGATGCCTCTGCTCTGCTCTACATCTTAATTCTATGTTTAGGGAAGATGGTGAGAAGGCGATCTTTTAAATCCTCACTTTCCCATTTGAATAAGAAGATGATTTTCTACTTGTACAATGACATGCTTTTTTTTAGATCTACAGAGTTTCCTGAACTCACGCTGTTGCAGTGGAATTTAACAATTCAACCTATGACAAAAGGCCACAGTGATGCCCAGAAGTAGCTGCCAACACACTTTATGGGATGCAGAGCCTTCCAAATGTCAGATTTTCTCTCAAGGAGCAAATCACTATCCTTCCCAAGGATGAAAGATAGTAATTGAAGTTAGAAAACTTCACAGTATTGCTGGAATTCACAGTTTATGTAGGAACATACTTTTCTGTAATTATGAACCAGATAATCACACACGGAATCATAGAATTGCTATGATTTGAAAAGACCTTTAAGATTATCAAGTCCAACTGTTATCTAATTCTACCAATGCCGCTACTACACCATATCCTTAACTACTGTATCTAGACATTTTTTAAATACATTCAGGGATGGCAATTCAACCACTTCCCTAGCAGCCTGTTCCAGTCTTTGATAACACTTTTGGTATAGAAGGGTTTCCTAATGTCCAACTTAAACGTACCCCTGGCGCAACTTGATGCCGTTTGCTCTTGTCCTGTCAGTTGTGACTTGTGAGAAGAGACCAACACTGACCTCTCTACAACCTCCTTTCAGGTACTTTTAGAGGGTGATAAGGTCTCTGCTCAGCCCTGTTTTCTTCAGACTAAACAACCCCAGCTCCATCAGTCACTCCTCATATTCTCAAGACCCTTCTCTGACTTTGTTAATCTTCTCTGTACACACTTGAGCACCTCAATGTGTTTCTTATACTGTGGTGCCCAAAACTGAACACAGTGCTCAATCTGCAGCTTTGCCAGTGCTGAGCACAGTGGAACAATCACTTCTATAATCCTGCTGGCTACACTATTCCTGATGCAGTCCAGGATGCCATTGGCTTTCTTGGCCATCTAGGCACACTGCTGGCTCATAGTCATCTGCTTGTTGATCAGCAGCCCCAGGTTCCTTTCTGCCAGGCAGCTTTCCAGCCACTGCTCCCCAAGCCTGTAGTGTTGTATGGGGTTGTTGTGGCCCAAGTACAGGACTTGGCACTTGGCCTTGTTGAAGCCTATATGATTGGCCTCAGCCCACCAATCCAGACTGACCAGATCCCTCTGAAGAGCCTTCCAACCCTCAAGTAGATTAACACTTCTGTCTAACTCAGTGTCATCTGCAAATTTTCTGAGGGTACATTCTATCTATCCTCATCAAGATCATTGATAAAGATATGATTCTGCCACTCTGCTCTGGTGAGACCTCACCTGGAATACTGCATCCAGCTCTGGAGTCCTCAGCACAGGAAGGACATGGACCTGATGGAGTGAGTCCAGAGGAGGGCCACAAGGATGACCAGGGGGCTGGAACACCTCTCCTACAAGAACAGGCAGAGGGAACTGGGATTGTTCAGCCTGGAGAAGAGAAGGCTCCAGAGAGACCTAATAGTGACCTTCCAGTACCTGAAGGGAGCTCATAAAAAGACTGGAGAGGGCCTGTTTACAAAGGCCCGTAGTCAAAGGATGAGGGACAATGGTTTTAAATTAGAATAGAGTAGAGTTAGATTGGATGTAAGGAAGAAGTTCTTTACCATGAGGGTGGTAGAACACTGGAACAGGTTGCCCAGGGAGGTTGTTGAGGCCGCAACACTGGAGACATTCAAGGTGAGGCTTGATGAGGCTCTGAGCAACCTGATCTAGTTGAGGATGTCCCTGCTCTCAGCAGTGGGGGGGTTGGACTAGATGGCCTCCAGAGGTCCCTTCCAACCCAGACATTTCTATGATTCCCCCATTAGCCAGGACTGCTGATAACTCGGGAGAAGTGGCTTGGTGAGCAGATCTGTCAGATCTTTCAGCACTCTGGGGTGTAATCCATCTGGCCCCATAGACTTGTGTATGTCTAGGTGGATGCAGCATGTCACTAACCATTTCATCATGAATTACAGAGGTCTCGTTCTGTTTCTGCACCCCTGTCTTCCAGCTGGAGGGGTTGGCTACCCAACAAACAACTTGTCCTGCTTTTAAAGACAGAGGCAAAGAAGACATTAAGTACCTCAGCCTTTTCTTCATCCCTAGTCACTATGATTCCCCCTGCATCCAGTAGAGGATGAAGATTCTCACTGGTTTTCCTTTTGTTGCTAATGTATTTATAGAAACTTTTTTTATTTATTTGGCCATAGCTAGATTGAGTTCTAGTTGGGCTTTGGCCCTTCTGATTTTCTCCCTGTATAGCTTCACTGCATCTTTATAGTCCTCCTGAGTTGCCACCCCTTTTTCCAAAGGCTATAAACTCTCTTTTTGCTCCTGTGTTCCATCCAAAGCTCTCCATAAAGCCAGGCTGGTCTTCTTCCTGCTACCTCATCTTTTGGGACATGGGGGATGGCCTGTTCCTGTGCTTTCAAAATTTCATTCTTGAAGAGTGTCCAGCCTTCCTGGACTCCTTTGTCTTTCAGGTTTGAATCCCGAGGAATACTACCAATATGTCTCCTGAACAGGCCAAAGTCTGCCTTATTGAGGTCCAAGGTGGCAGTTCTGCTGACACCCCTCCTTCTCCAAGAATCAAAAACTATTATTTTATGATCGCTACACCCAAAATAACCTCCAGCTGTCACATCTCCTACAAGTCTTTCTCTTGTTAACAAGCAGCAGGTCCAGGAGGGCACCTTCTCTAGTTGGAGCTGTTTCAGGAAGTTATCTTTCACACGCTCCAAGAACCTCCAGGACTGCTTCCTCTCTGCTCTATTATATTCCTAGCACACATCTGGGAAGCTGAAGTTCCCCATGAGAACAAGAGGTAGCAATCACAAAATGTCTCCCAACTGCTTGTAGAGTATTTCATTAGTCTCATCATCCTGCTTGGGCAGTTTATAACAAACTCCCACCATGATGCTGCTTTGTTGACCTTCCCCTTGGTTCTTATCCATAAACACTCAACTCGTGTCATCTCCATAATTCAGTTGTAGACATTCATATACCTCCCTGACATAAAGGGCCACCCCACTGCCTTGCCTTCCTCTCTTGTCCCTTCTGAAAAGCTGGTAGTCATAAATTAAATCACTTCAGTCATGTGAGTCATCCCACAAAGTTTCTGTGATGACAGCTATATCATAGTTTTCTTGCTGCACAATGGCCTCCTGTTCCTCCTGCTTGTTGTCCATGCTGCATGCATTGATACAGGTTGATGAGGCTGGGTTAATGGTCCTGCCATCTTCTTCGAGGCAGAAGCCCCAATTGCCCACAGCTGGTTGTCAGATGTCTCAGTATTTACCAGCCTATCAACTCTTGTTGTCTTTGCTGCCGTGTGGATCTTCATCCCCCATATCCACTGAGAAAGCTGACTGTTAAGAGCTCACATGTGCTCCCAAACACCTCCCTAACAAGCCCAGTTTTATCCCCACCCCTCTGGTTTAAAGACCTTTCAATAATACTTTGATGGAAGAAGGTACCAAGCAGATCTGTACTGCTATGCAGGATCAGTGTGGTACATGTGATTTTGAGTACAGATAAATAGCAATGCAATTAAAAGCTAATTGTCAAAGTCAGAATTAATAAATGATTTTGCAACAAGTAAATAAGTAACACTTTGCATAATTGGTTTTAGTAGATTTTTTTTTCGCTTATTTTGTTAATATTTGATTTTTGCAAATTGGAGATCAATCCTTTATATCAATTGGGTTTCAGCTTTCAAAGTTCAGATGCTTTCTGCATACATAAACCATCTAAGTTCTTCATACAGAACATTTTTTTAATCTTTGCATAGGTAAAGGAAATGACCTGCTTTTGCTCACATTTACCAAAAAGAAAATACATCAAAAATACTAATCTTTGGGTTGAGACCCAGCTTAGAAAATCTGAGTCAAAAAGCAGAACTTCACAGCTAGTTGTGTAACAATGCAGCATTTCAATAAGAATGTTAAAACAATTTACTGCTACAGCCTGATTGTGAAATTGAAAAGTGAAGTTTTCTGTTAGTTTACAGCATGACAGAACACAAACTGTAAACCTGTTGCTATTAACAAGGTTTCTGGTTCACAAACAACTAGCCATCCTCGGGTCTCTGCCCACAAATACTGAACACCTACCTTAGACATTTACCTTATTTGTCCAATAGGAATTTCTGAAACTTCACGTGAAGCAAAGAAGTCATTATTAAGGAGAAAAGGAGCTTAGTAACACATCCCAGAAATGTATCACCAGGAATGATATTAAAACATTCTTCTGACACTGACTTCGTCAACAGTCTGCTAACTTGGTTGTCAGTCTACTGGTGTTATCCAGAGCATGCAGGTTCATTTGCCACATCACTTTCTCTTTCCATATTTTGCTGTGACAGGTTAAGTTGTCTTGGTGGGCAGGCCTGAGTGCCAGCTCTTGCAAACTGCCTTTTGGTCCAATTCAGAGACTCCGTTATTTAACCCAGCCAGAGAGATTTGAACTTTATTTAACAGATTAGTAAATTAAGCCTTGCTCTTCTTTCCACAGCGGTTTCAACAAGGACCTTCCTATGCATTGTCTTGAATAAAAAAGTATCGTGTAATTTTCTGTTGTTAAAGGAAGAACAGTAACATACAGTTTCTCTATCCTTCGTATACTTAACATTTTTCCTAAAGTTAGGGATGCTTTTCAATCCTCTGTTCTGACAACCCATTTTTTTCAGATCCCTGCCATCCTAGGTGTTCTGTGTAGACTTCATGCAGGTATAACTAGGCATACTTCTGTTGTTTATCAATGGAGATGAACATGTCTTTTCCTCTGGAAGCTCTGTCCTCTGGAACTCTGGAGAACTGTCTTAAGCTAATGAAGCGCCATCTTATAATTCTGTCTTGGAACAATGTGTTTTTTACCTTTTAGTGATTAGATGGTAGATTTACAAAGTGTTTGATCTGAACATGCAGAAAATGGCTATCTGTCAAACTACTCCTAAAAGAAAGTTAAATAAAGAAGCTTTTTTTTCATTAAATGCATCCTGATTCTTTATTGTCATGTGTTTTATGCACATATTGATACTTCCAGCTCTCAGAATATTGTAAACAGCCCTAGCATTACACAAGATATTCAAACCTTTACAAAGTTTAATAATGGAAACAGGGATTGTTCATAAAATGAGATGATGTGTACATTGGTGTACCCAGATTTAAATGCCAGTCCAAAACCTGCACAATTTACTTGGCTAAAGACATTGTCTATACAAACATGTAATTTAAATTAAAGCTTTAATGGTTTAATCAAAGATTTATTAATAATCTAAGTGCAGTAGTATTAGCACATGAATTATCTCATTACTATCATCATTGATGTAGTCATACAGGCAAAACTAATATACACAAACTTCTTAATAGCTACCTCTTTCTCTGGTGTTGTGCTTCCTGTGCTCCTCGACAAGAAGAAAAGAAGGTTTCATGGTGAGTAATAAGTATTCAAAGTTCTTCAGCAGGAGAACTAGGTTAATTGTTGGTGTTTCTTCCTCCTCTTTCCCAGAAGGAGAATGATATTAATGTTGATGATATCTTTTTACTCACACTTGGGGCTGTTTGTTTTTATACATATTCCAAAGTACACTACTCCTTCTTTTACAATTCAACAGTACAATGATATAATTGGTAATGATTACTTAATCATTAACAAAATTAATCATTACAGTCAATAACAGCTTACTTTACAAGAACAACAATGTACTAGAAGACATATATGTAGAAACCCATAGAGATGTGATCTTCTGGTAACCATTTTCTACCATTTTCTACAGCATTTTCATTGGTGCATTATGAAAATTTCAACAATATGCCATGCTCATCTCTGGTTTTGGCATTGTACTTTTAAATAATGTGGTGATGATTACTGAAGAAATATGAAAATTGAAGAAATTTAAGACACTGTTACGCTAACGTTTGAGGCTTTTTGTTGTTGTTTTGTTGTTGTTTTGTTTTACTGTTTAAAAAAATGATTATTTAATATGTTTTTTGTTTTCTGGGTTTGTGTTTTGTTTTTGTTTTTTTGTGTGTGTGTGGTTTTTTTTTTTGTTTGTTTGTTTTTGTTGTTGTTTGTTTGTTTTTGTTTGGTTGGTTTTTTTTTGTTTCTGTGTTGTTGCTGTTTCTGTTTTGTTTTCCAGTCTTTTTATTTTCTTTGCTTTTTGAAATTGTGTCTTATTTTCAGTGTTTTCTTTTTGACTGGGAAGATGAACTCTGGATCTACAAAAGCATTCAGATATGGAACTCCTTATTTTCAATAGAACTTAATCACTTTATAAGAAATTACACAGCGAACTGCAATTCTTCACTTATAAAAGCAAAGATATTAATTAGAGTACCAAATAATCTGAGATTGAATTTTCAGTTGGTAACAGTGAATATTTAGCTTGTCATAAGTCTGTGTTTTAGAGGTTATGTACTCTCCTTGCACCTAAAAATATAGCCTGAGTGTGTTAAGTGTACTTTGGTCATTTGTCTGAGAATCTAGATGTTTTTCAGGAGCAGTAACAGTCGCAAACAGTTCCTTTTTAAAATGTCATGAATTATTTACACCTTGCCTTAGGAAAGAATGGTGCTTTCTCAACAAATTAAAATGACAGATTTTTGCCTTAAAATACTTAAAATCAAAATTTATAGGTCTGACTAGGCTATTGCATGTCCGAAAATCCAGGACAAATGGCCTCTTCACATGACTCATCAATTCTATAGGACATGCTTTCTGAATACATGGCAGCTTTTGAGCATGAACTGTACACATGGTCTCTGCAACAAATCTAGTGCCTCTTGAATGGAAAAATGGGAACTTTGTCTTGTCATGCTTTAAAAAGAAGTTGTCTGGTGAAATATAGTTACAAGAATGGGAAGAAAGTCTGAGAGAATGTTGAAGCAGTGCCGAGTAAATGTATTTTAGCAGCTTGTTTTGAACATAAGTTTGATAAAGAAGTACCTGAGGAGTGTTTTAATACTCATCACATTAACTGTGTAACCATTTCTCCTAGCAAAAGCAAGCAAAAGGATTTGGTACTATTCTGTTATTTCTGTTCTCTTTCCACTTCTGTAGTTTAAATGTTTAAACCTACATTTTAGGTTAGATACTGCTATGAAGGATACAATTGCTGGCCTAGTTAGCCTAGTTGTGCTTTACACAGCATTCATAAAGCTCAGTGTAAGCTCAGAGGGTGCAGCCACCTGCCATCTCTTTGGAGGAAGTACTTTGCCAAGGGGCAGTGCTCTCATACCAAATATAAACAAAAACATCCTGGCTGCTAAAACAAGCTTTACTTAATGGAGGAAGGTCTTTTTAACTTTGCTTTCTTTTTAATTCACTGGCCTGATGTCAAGTTCTCTGACTTGCAAATGCCTTCTTTATAAATTACTGTATATTAGTCATTCAATGCCTTAGGAAAGAATGGTGCTTTATAGAGAAATTAAGCTGACTTACTTGTGCCCCAAGGTGCTTACAATTTTTATAAGGCATAAAAGTACAAGGGATTGCAATCAAAGGTGGAGAACTAGGTGATGGATGATGGAACTGCAGAAATCAGTGTCTTTCCCATGGTTGGCTGAAAGATTTTCCACAAAAATATCTGGGAATAATTTTTGAGTCTCCTGTAAACTCTCACACACAGAATCATGGAAATTGATGATGTTTTACTCCAATAATTAGCAAATTCTTTCTCTTCTTTTCATTGAATTCATTAAATCAAGATAATTGCTCTTTTAAAAATTATTATAGCTAGACAGGTATTTTTCTCTCGTGTATTTCATCACTATCACAAATTATCTCAAATGGAGTAGAAGGCAGTGGATAAAAACCTTGACAGAGGTCATTGGTGGGGAAGAAATAACAGGAGGAATTGCACCTCAAGTTTAGTGCAGATCAAGACCTTCCCTCTGTTCCACAGCTCTGCAGAAAGTCTGCTGTCTAACTGGGCTACAGAAAGGGACATCTTATCCAAGTACTGTTGGTTCAAGTATGCTACTGAATTTTTTAACCTGACACTCTCTATTAATAGCAGTTCTAAAAGACGTTAATTAACTCTTGTGTTGGGAATGATCATGCTGAAATCTTGCACAAATGTCTTCTAGTGAAATTGTTTCTATTATTATATAAAATGCTTTTCTTAACAAGTGGCAAATCATCTCTGGAGCTCTGTGATATTCCCAACAATGTTTATATCTAAATCCAGTGAGTCTTAATAACATGCTAAGACTAGGTGTCAGAAAAACTTCAATGTGTAACTTCTATGTCAAAATACTTTGAGGCTCCCATACTCTGTTAAAATGTTACCTAAGAAGGAAATTCAGCAAATGGAACTATTTCCTAGTCCCAATGCAGAATAATTAAAAAACCGCAGTATTAAAATTAAATACAGGCACTAAAGTATTCCTACATCCTATAGTTTCAGATTGGAGATAATATTTACAGAATGTTCATCACAAGCACTTGAACAGTCACAGACATGCAAAATGCTATAGCTGCATTGCTTTAAGTCTGTTTCTTAGTGAGATCCTTCAGTTTTCTAAATTCAGGGTTGGTAGATGGAAGCTTTCTTAGTCCATATTATACATATTTCACCCTGTGTTCCATGCTTCTGTGACATGCCCACTGATTAGATATTCTGGTGATGTTCCAAATTTGCTGTGTCTTATCTATCTCTGACTTTTTTGTAACCTCAAAGTAGAACCTGTCAAAGGATGGATGTGGCAGCCAGGGACTGAGTAACAGTAGCAAATGGCAAGAATAAATTAGGATGGTTGTGTGCCTAGAGGTTATCAGTCATATTCCAGTACTAAATTATGCACACTCAGAATATTATAATATAGTTACTATAAAGTATTACCAACATGTAATTTTATGTACCATCATGAAAATACTGAGTTTTGATTCTTTTCAAGTATTTTAGCACTTTTGCATTTTAGACAAGACTTTCTCCAGTGATCTACAGTCCTCAAATTTAGTAAATTAGGCTAGTATTTAGACAGATGTCATAGAGGAGAGATTCAAATATCAACTCTAGACAAAGTGAATATTTATTCAGAAGTGAGTGGTGATTCTTGAGCTCTTATCTTGAACAAAGGAAGGACGATGTTCACAAGCAGAAAGCATGAAATGCAATTGAATGTATTATTACTATTGTCCTCACCATCTGTTGAATGAGGAAAACATCCATTTGTTTTTTTACAAAAAAACCCAAGTTAAAGACAATAGGATATTTATAGATGTTTTATTTCTCTTGTTAGTTCTACTAGTAGTGGACTGCTTTAAAATCACTAATCGTTCCTAAGAGAAGATGCTTACACAGAACTAAACTGTGATTACTTTTTGATTTCCAATTAAGAAGGAAAACAGAAGTACCCTGGTGTAATGGGCATAATCTGTGGGGCTTGGACTAGATTGTAGGTGCACAGAGATGAAGACAAAGGTTGTTAATTTATCCATATGAGTGAACTGCAGGGTTTTTGTGGAAATGTCCTATCAGGCTTCTCAACTCTGGTAGAATATATTTGTGTGGTAAAAGGTATTTCCTGCAATTAAACACTTGTTTTAGTTTTGATATTCAGAAAATTTCATCTTGGGACCTCAGTTAAGAAAGGTATTAGATTCAGGCAGAGGAAGATGCCAGTTTGTGATGAAGAAGGAAAGAGAAGTTGCACTAGGTCTGCTGAGACGTGAAAGATTTGAAAGCCCAGAGGAAGTTGCCATCATGGAAGTTCTCTCCTGAACTGAGAGGAAAATCTGCATATGAAGGAAATGGATGAAAAAGAGATATATTTTGTCTTGTCTCTACACCTTTTGTCCCATCAGTGATAATTACTCCCAGCTGGGAAAACACACAGCAAGTCCTACAAAATGGTCGTCACTTCCTTTCATTACACCATTTACCTTTGGCTAATGTGAGTGCCTATATTTGTATCTGTATAACCTCTGTGTATTCTCTAAAGAAATTATAGTCCAAAAGGAAGGATATTGAACAGGGAAGTGTGGAAATTTATAGAGAAAATTAATGAGGGAAGGTATAGGCATTGAAGAAATATCTTTGTTTTATGAAGTCACGAAGTTTAATGAACACAGAAAGCCTTAGCAATAGTAGGAAAGGAAAGAAATAATTCAAGAGGAAGAAACAAATGTATCCTATTCTTAACAGGAAATGACAAAACTACCAGTAGAGAGACAGAGAAGACTTAAGTATTCAATAAATACGTGTTTGCAAAGAAACAAGTGTAATGCAGCAAGATGAGGTATCTTCTGGATCATTAGTTGCCAACAAATGCTGTAAAGATGTCTGCACTTCTAGGGATGTCTCTGGACTGACAGTATTAATATCTATTAAATATTGGAGTCCTTGGAAGATTCAGAATATCTGAGATCGTTGCTGTTGTGTGAATTAAAAATTAATGGATCACCAGGTGCAGAAGAATAATGGAAAAGGTAAGTCAGGGTTCCATTCATAAAGTGTTTAAAGCTAAGGACGTAATTAATGGTTATGGACTTTGGTTTTTTAGATAATACGTCTCATCAAATAAACTTATTTGTGTGATAGCATCATAACTGTGTTTGAAAAAGCTAAATACAGAACTTTAGACTGAAAATGTGCATAAGTGAATATTTTGTAGCTAACTGAAGAACTCTGCAGTAGTACACAGTGTCAATAATGTATGGATTTGAACAAGAAAGCTAAGAGGTCTAATAAAAACACAATTGTCAATGTGAAATATCTCTTTAGAAGTAGTATACTAGTCTATTAGGGTTAATGGCACAGGGAAGAGTGGGATGAAAAATAATTGGAAGAGCAGGTCACTAGCTTGGCTGGTAAACTGGCTATGCTTTTATATTGAACCTGACAAATGCAGAAATTTGTTTTTTAAATTAATATTGGAGGAAAGAGAGTTGAGGTAAGTGTTGGGAAGTGATGATCTTGAAGTAGACCATGATTTCTCAATTCCCAAGGGCAGTGCGATGGTAAAGAGCTCCGTTACGGTTCCAAGGTGTATATGCAGATTACTAATAGATAGCTCATATGCACTGAGGAAGCCAAGACTGGATTCTCCTAGACAGATGGAAAAACTTGCAAGGACTTAGGAAAAGCCACAGAATTGATTCGAAAACTGGAAAACCCAACATTTAGTCATAAAGAGGTTGCACTTACTGAGTTACCGCAGAAAAGACAGAGGATACTTTTAACTGCATCTTCCAATGGAAAAAATACGACATTCATCAAGGAGATGCATAACAAGAACCAGTGACTGGTAATTAGCACCAGGAAGATGCTAAAGAGAAGTAAAGCACTGCCAAAACGATTAATCATGTGAGGAACAGCTAAGCAGGTTCTCCATCCTCAGATGTCATTAAAATAAGACTGAGTGTACTTATTTTAGAAGATATGTTTTAGCTAGAAATTATATTTTAGCTAAATGCAAATTATTACAGTCAATATAAAACCAAATACTCTATATAGAATGGATTTGATATGCTGTAGTTGTCTAGATGATCTTATTTTACTTCTGGATTTAAATTCTTTAGCTGAATTTAAAGGGAATGTAGAGAATGAAGTCTGGTACAGGGTTAGGTATTTGGTCTTTAAGTGCTATATGATCTGTGACTATGTGAACTTCCTAAAGAAGATAGTTTGCCTATAGCCAGTAAGTCTTTCTGTGAGGCAGTGTCTACAGCTTGTGCTAGCATTTTGTGGTTATAGTTTACATATATATACATGATTATAGTTTATGCACTCTTCATTCAAGAAAAATCTTGATTTCTGAGTGTAATATTCTTGAAAAATCTGATATCAGGAACCTCAGATGTTTTGAGGTTCACTCAGAAGCTGTAAATATTAAGTTGGACTGATTTCAAACTGAAAACAATCTTTTATCCTTGAGATGAAATTTCCATTTTTCATTATCAAACCCATGAAGCACTCACTCTTCACAGATCTTACTTTCATCTGTGATGTCTGGCTCTGAAAAAAAATTAAAAATTTTCAAGGCCTGATAAGTCTTTAAACAGAAGTTAAGTTTCCTGGCTATCTGGGCTTACAGGAGCAGAGGAAGAAAAGTGTAGCATAAAATCTAGGTAAATCTAAATAAACTTTTCTGGATTTCTATACGTTGAAGAATGCCTTTAAGTGGTTAGCCACTGATGAAATTATAAAGAGATTATTGGCTTCAAATATACTCTTGATTTTTTTTCTAGGGCCTATTGTGCCCATAAGAGAGGTAACAATAGCAAGCATACACCACTTCCTAAGCCACTCCAAGTTATAGGTATGCATATGAGTTTTAACTGCCATTAACAAAGGTTGTGACCTGTACTAAAAGAGCACAGAAGAGCAGGTCTCTTAAATCTTCTGGACATGGATAGTACAGCTATCTGGAGGCATTCTAAGAGTCAGTATGAGCTTATTCTTATATCGGATGTCAGTCAGATTAGTTCAGGTGATTTGCAGTGTATTCAACCATTTCTGCTTCATACAGATGTGAATGGATGTACAAATTTGGGTGCAAAACCTGTAATTATTGAGCAAAAAAAATATTTTCTGGTTAGGCAGAAGTGAGAAAAAAGAAGCCAATTTTTAAATACCTTTCTAAATCAGTGGTGTGCTAGCTGTTGGTCAAAGTGGGAATCATTGTAATATTTTACCTATGGCTGTATATGTGTGCGTAGATATTGCCTAAAATGAAGTTTTCAAGAAGTATGCTTTCATCCTAAAACTTTTTCTATCCTTTTCTTGCATCCTAGTAAATGTTTAGTAACAGAGATTTATTGAGGCATAATATTATTAATATACTACTTTACATGCCATTCTCCAAAACATGTATTAGCATGTTTGACTCTGAACATACTTTTAAACATTCAGTTTCCTAAAGGCTTTGCAGAAATTACCTATGCACTAGAAATGTTTCCTTCACTAATTAGTCTTTGTCTATTTCTAGGCACCAATATGTCAAAGTGGAATACTGTTTTGGGCTTGTTTTTTAAGGACTGACTTTTACTGAGGTAGCAACAGTACTAATATAAATAACAATAACAGTGTAATGCTGTATTACCAAAATAGCTGAAAACAAATGACAAATAGAAAAAAAAAAAAAGAATAACATTCTGATCTGCAAAGTGTTCATTTACTCTGTCATTTACAATGGGTCTTCCCATACAATCGTACAAATTAGTGAGGTTCTATTGTACACATAAATAAAACCAGAAAAGCATCTGTTTATTTCTTTCTAGCTGATGACTCAGGGTTTTGCATTAGAAGAACCCATAGAAGCATCAAGTCGATTTCCTACTGTATAGAGACTGTACACTGTCACAGTTTAGGGTCAGGGCAGCCCCTTAGACCTCTAACAGATGCTCTGTGTTAACCCCCTCTCCCTCTCCAAAGGGGAAGAGAAAGGGAATAAGGGAGAGAGGCTTAGCGATTAGAAAAGGAAACTAGGAACAGCTTTAATGATAATAATAAAAGTTTAATATGTACAAATATATACAGAACCAGTATCAAACCCAACCCCCCTGATGGTAATTACATCACCATCTCCACTGATGCTGTGGAGCAGGCACTGGGGGAGTCCCAGACTGGGCCCCGCAGCAGACAGGAGCTGTGTTCAGGAGCTGGATTCTGGTACCAGATTCAGGAACACACCGATTGGGATCAAAGGCAGAATGGACAGAGTCCTCCTTGGATGCTCCGAGGAAGGAACCAAAACAGGACCTGAGACAAGCCAAGCAAAGCTGGCAAAGAGGCCCAAGAGGGGAGAAGAGCCCCGGAGTCCCCAGAGAGAGCTATAGACTCTCCAGATCCCTCTGCTTTATACTGAATATGACGTCTGTGGTATGGAATACCTCGCTGGTCAGTTTGGGGTCACCTGCACTGTCCACTCTTCCCTGTAGGTGCAGCCTTTCACTTTCCTGCACCCCTCAACGTAGTACAGAAGATTCAGCAGTGGCCTTGGTCTGCACACCAGTCCTTGGTAGTTACTCTAAACATGGGATGTTATCTCTGCTTGCAGCAGACATTGTCTGTGAAAACAGGCTGCTAACTTCAGACATTGCAGTTAGTTAGAAGTACTGAACTGAAAAGTAAAATCACTGAACAGAATTAGTTCTGTCCTCCCTCAGACCAGGACATACACAAAAATACATTTTCTCCTCTCATTGCTTCTCTTATTAATCTTATTTCACAAAGGAAAAAAGTCAGATAAACGTGATAAGTAGTATGAAATGATGCACAGGAAACCATATCTTCAATGGTGTTAACTAGAGTGGCCACAGTAATCCATTAGTGCTGTCAGGAAGATCCTTTCTTTCTGGAAAAGTCTCTTACAGCTGAGCCCATTGCAGTTGTTCGCCTGTGGAGATCCTTGGACAGCTGTAGTACTATAACACAAAATGCCACAACTGTAATAAAGTAGTGGTTCATATTGCTGATGACATTGGATTTATTTATGTTGTCAGATTGTCATCTACTGTTTGAAAATGGGACAATGACACTTTCCACTTTTTGTCAGTCAGTCCTCAGATAGTGAATCTGACATGATTGGTATAGAGATGGTTTTGGTCATGAATGAAAGGAAATCTGGCTTCAGGTAGAAGTTTTCAGGCCTTAGCAGCATTGTACCTCATCAGAGAGGTTTACCTCTTGGGGTAAAAGTATTCACAAGAGATTTCATGGCTATGCCTGCATTGGTTCTGGTACTGAGAATGGCCTGAGTTCTCTTGAAGTCCTGCTATCTGTAATCTTTATTGTCATTTCAGGGAATCAGATGCCTTGTCTTGTAGCTAGAGTTATCAGGTTCTAGGAAGGAAGACTGGTGTTTTTTGTTTGCTAAATTGCCTATGTAAAGTTACCACATGACAGGAGGGGTAGACAGAGGCCTGACATATGATGATCACAGCCTTTTCTTGGCCAAGACCCAAGTGAAATGGAGACAAAGCCTGATTGTGATAAGCCTCAGCAAACAGCACACAACTGGCATGATGAGCCTGGATGAAGGCCATGGATCTATAACTAAGAGGTAAATGATACCTTGAATTGCTGAAAAGGTATATTGTGATATTGTCAGCTGATTTGATGGATGGCCTGTGGTGACACCTGGCTATGAAACACCCTTTTAATAGTGATTCAGAGGAATGTCATTAAAGACATGTCCAACATCACGTAGAAGCAGAGAGACCAAAAGGAAACCATGACACTTTGGAGCAGAGCTGCCTCCATAAAGCCCAACACCCAGAGGTAGTGCTATTTTTCTCTGGGCTCAAATGCACCCTCCCACCATAGTGGCAATTTATCTATACCCAAGTAAACAGGCCATAAATTTTTGTTAAAAACAAGATATTTCTGTTCACGGGGTGTTAACTACAAGTGCCTAGGAGATGATTCTGAGAACAAATAGTGCAGATCAGATACAGATTTAGTTTTAAATTAACCCTTCAAGCTGCTTCTGCACAACAGAACAACAAACAATTTGGGCCACTGCTCTATTTGTCTTTTACATCTGAGGTGCAGATATTGCAAATAAATACTGAGCATTCTGCAGTTCAGTGGTGAGCTACTGAATGGGCTGGCAGTAATTGCAGTGATGTTCCCAGGCTGCTGACCCCATATGGGAAAGGGCACACAGGTATGGCAGCGGCTGGATAAGGACCCTGCTTCAGTTCTTTTACCAGGCTCCCAGCACTAGTGTGCTACTCTCTGTTGCTATTTTTAATAAGTGTGAGAGATTTTATTTTTAATAAAGGCAAATGTTTCTTGCCATAACATAATTACTTTTCTAAAAATAAGGTTAGAAAAACCAAGGGAAAATAAGATTAGTTTCTTAGCCACAAAGGGCTGAAGCTCTTCATTTCTATGGCTAACTAAGATTTTATGATAGCAGGAATTGAGAAGGAATTTTAAATGATGTTAATAAATATATCTGAATATACATCAAGCCTTTGGTATAGCTTTCTAAAGTTAAATGAAGTCAATGGATGTCTTCCTATTGACTCATCTCAGTTTTCGATCAGGCTGTAAAGACTTGTCACTCCATTTTCAATTAAACAGTCCAAACTGTCTGACTCAGCATGAAGAGGGATGGGTAGAAAAACTGATGAAAAAATGATAATTTTAAATCATGCAGTCAGACACTGTAAAAAAAAAAAATCCATTAAATTTGAAACTGCAAATCTATCTATATACCCTTGGTTAGTCTGAGATATCTACCAGCATAAATTGCACTGTGGAAAAATGTAGATTCACTGTCACTTTGTCCTGATTTGAGTTAGAACAGTACTAATTCTGTTCAGTGATTTTACTTTTCAGCTCAGTCTCTTCTAAATAACTGCACTTTATGAAGTTAACAGCATATTTTTGCAGACAGTGATAGTGCTTGATGCTTGTAGTTACTACCAAAGATTGGTATGCAGAAAGGTTCTTGCTTATACTTGCTTCTGTCACTGCTAAATCTTGTGTACCATATTGGGAGTACAGAAAATAAAAGGTCATACCTGTGGGGTGGAGATGACAGGACAGGTGACCCTAAACTGATCAACAAGGGTTTCCAGCCCATATACGCCATATTCAGTGTAAAGCTGAGGGATCACAAGGGTCAAGGTCTCTTCTTCAATGACCAGCATCTGAGGACGACTCTGTCTGTTCTGCCTTCAGTCTTGATCCATGTGATCCTGAATCAAGTTACAAAATCCAGCTCCTGAATCTGGTTGCTGTCTGCTACTGAGTTTAGTCTGAGACTTTCCCAGTGCCTGCCCCATGCGATCAGTTGTTATGGTGACATAACTGTCAGTGGACTGGTTGGATTCAATATTGTTTTTGTATATGTTTGTATATAATTCATGTTATTGCTATTATTGCCATGAAAGATGTTTTAGTTTTCTAATTGATAATCTCTCTCCCTTATTCCCTTTCTCTTCCCCTTGTGGGAAGGTAGATAGGTAAAGAGCGCCTGTCAGTTGTCTGGTGGACAGCCCAGCCCTAACCCTTGACACACTTATTTGTAGATTACATTTTGATTGTTTGGGGATCCTCAGAGAACTGAAAAGCACATGAAAAATAAAATTAGAAAATCAGAAACTTCTGAAAACATCCAGATTCAGAGTTCTAAAATGCATGGACTACATTATAGAACACAGAAGCAAACACATTCAGCTTTTTATGTGAGAAGCAAGATAAAGAGTGATTGAAATGCTGTAGAAAGAAGAAAATATATTTTTTCTTTTTTTATGCTAAAGATCACACTGGATTTGAGAAAAATCTAAGTATTACTCCTATTGATTTAAACAAAATTAGTTAAGAGTTGGATGGCTTTATCATATTGCACAGATATTTGTCAGAGTTTTACCAGTATGTAATGCAGAAGGAGTTTTTAAAGTAGTCTGTAATGTGGGGTAACTGATGAGAACACATGAGCATCTTTTGAAGTTTCAGAAGATATTTCTGGAAAAAAAAAATAAATTCTACCACTTACCACAGGATCTCTGATACATACTTTACTGTTATTTTACAATCTGTATTTTAATTGCCTGACTTGCCTCACACATTCATGCAAAAAGTGGACATTAGCCTCAAATTACTTTGAAGAGACTATGTCATAACCTGGAACATTGTCATAAAGTTAATTGATCTGTAACTACTAGGGACCTTCTAAAATGCCAACAAAGGCTTTCAAGCATCTTCTTTTTCATCAGCTGAAAAAACCCCAAACTTGTTAGAGATGAAGAAGTTTGCATTTATCAAGACACAGAACAAAAGTTTTGCAGCCAGGGATCCTGCAGGGAGGTTATTCTTCAGAAGGCCCTCTGTCTCACTGAAGTGTCCTTAAATGGGAGAGGGGAGCTGCACTGGAGACTCATTCAGTCTTCCTGAAATTGCAGGAGAAAACTGACACAAAACTACAGGGAAAGGAAGAATCTCTCCAACACAGAGATGTCCTCTTTCCTCTCTGAAGAAGGTCCTTACCTGTGCCCCAACTTTTAATAATTGATTTCCAGACATCTTCTTAGCACTTCAAGAAACACTTAAGCTTGTCTCCTCATTTTCTGAATTTGCAAAAATTTTTTGTTATGGTGGATATAACACTTTATAAAACCATTGTACCACTTGCAATAATTGCCAACTAATAAATAGAAAAAAATACTTTTTTCATATGCTTATATATGTAAAAATCAGTTCTTCACCAACAGGGAATTTCCCATATGAATTCTACATATTTGCTTGTGTGGTGGGCAATCATAGAAGTTTTGTGCATTTATATCCCTACTGCAAGAATAACAAGGCTGGGAAATTGTTTCCCTAATACTATACCTTTTACTTAACAGAAATTTACCTTCAGCTTTGATCTGTGTGTGTATGTTCATACATCTGCCTGTATGGCAGCCACGCACCAGGAATAGATGACAAGAGTTCTGTTCTATACCCATCAGTGACTTATGAGGAATATTCAGAGTTTACTGTTCAAATTTTAAGTGACAATTTTATATCCATTTTCTCAGGCATGATGGGTGGCTCTTCACAACTCAGCAGATTTTTGGAACACTCCTTAGGTGTACAGTATGTTATTAAATTGTCATTTTGCATTGAAGTAATGTGAATTCCAAGCTTCATTACTGAGTCCTGCAAGATCTAAGTAATGCGACTTTCTAGATAATTTTCACATCATGAATGAGGCAAAGGAATCTGATATTCTCTCAGCCATGGCATCTCTTTAAGGGGGTAGCCTTGGGAGAAAATGTGGCAGTAGTTGCCTCAAAAGCTTCCCAGAGGACTCTGATGCTAACTGCTTCATTATTCTGGCCTAATTTATGAAAATGCTTAGAGAGAAAATCAGATTTTAAATATAAAGTTGCTAATGTGTTGCACATAAGAGTAAAATTTTCCTTGTGGATGAGCTCAGTGGAATTGGATGGCTGCAAGAGGCTCTTTACCTACTGTTCTAAATACCTTCCACACTCCTCCTTGTGGCACGGTGGAGGAGGGTACAAGTGTTCTGGCCTGAAGAGATGCACTGAGGCATTAGATGACGGTACAGGCATATTAGCAGCCCCAAGTCCATGTTTGCAGGTCTTGTGTTTCAGTTAGAAAGTCCAACCTCTGAGCAGAATTTACTGGCTTTCTTGTGGCATTATGACAACTGCCTTGTTTGTTTCCAGTTTCAAAGACAATTTTCTTCACTTTGTGGTGTGAACATAACTTTTAAGTGTGGCAATAATAATGGAGGGTAGAGTAAAGCTTCCCCACAGCTTCCCTACCTTTCCTTCCTTTCTTTAACTAGAGCTTTTGATCAAGTCTAAAATGGAAAAACATTTAAAAGGACATGTAAATTTATGTCACTGCATAAATATTAGATGTAATAATAAATGTTCTATGGGTATTATCTATTTATATTTAAAACTTGCTATATGCAGGACAATAAATACCTTGACATTGTATATGTGTAAAATAACCTAGCATGCCTTTATCATCCTGACTCATTTTGTGAAAAACACCATTAGAAACATTCATAATGATAGTCATATATATCCTGAGGGATTGGTGAGCACTAGCAGATACTCACCTTTTACTTACTGACGGATAGAAGTTGAAATGAAGGGAATTTTGCCATCCATCATGTAGGTGCTGAGAGACTAAGATGATAAGTTCAAAGAGCTGATGGTTAATAATTAAATATAATAAACATCTGCTATTGTTGTTACCCAGGGGCTGAGATGTGCTGTTTAGACAGAGTTGGATTGTGGTCAGCATAACTGCATTGCCTCCGGAAGGATCAGGCAAGAATTGCCACTGACCTGTAAAAAATTAGAGCTTTCTCAAGGACTCCTCTGCAATAATTTTTTAATACTTCAGTCCAAGTTCCAGTCTTCTCACTCATTCTGACTAGTACCAGTATAATGTCAGTGCAATTATTGTTGGGAGTAAAGGGCTAATGGAACAGGACATACTATGATGACCCTCAGTCCATGCCTGTACCTGAATCACAGAATTACAGAATGTTAGAGGTTGGAAGGGACATTCAAAGATCATTGAGTCCAACCCCCCTGCCAGAGCAGGACAAAACTAGAGCAGATCACTCAGAAATGCATCCAGACAGGTCTTGAAATATCTCCTGACTTTAACATTTACCAGGCCGGGTGTTTAGTTTCGGCCAGCTGTTCAGGCTTCCTCTCTAGTCAATGAAAAAAGATCGGCATCTTCACAAGGATGTTAATCTGTCCTAAGATAATTTGGATTAACTGTTCTTTGAAGATCCCCTCTTTTTCTCCACGGACTGGGAAGAAAGTATAGCTAACATTTAGACTTAGGTTAAGTGAATCCCGACCTATTACCTAAACTGAATTAAGCTGATAGTCAAGGCAGTTCTGTACCCACTGACAAAGTTATATGCTTCTGAATGTAGACCTTGGGGGTCTTTTGTTTGTTTGTTGGTTTTGGTTTTGTTGTTTGGTTTTTTTTTTGTTTTATTTTTCATTGAGATACAATGAACAGCTGAAAGTATGTTTTGAACAAGTAAAACAGATTTCTAGGTATTCCATAATAACACAAATCTAGATATCTCAAGTAGGACCTTAGTTCTATTTTCAGTACCTCTGAGGTATGTGCTTTTTATTTCTCCTTAATCACAGATATTGATTGAGCAGCCTAGGTAGAAATGCATACTAAATTGAGCAATTATTCCACTTACACTATCGACTCTGCCATTATTCAGGTCATTTCAGTTAGTCAATGTTTTTTAGAATCATTTGTGCTTAAAAATGTATGGCTACAGTACATGGAAGCAGGAGAGGCAATGCAAAGTGATAATGACTTTTATTCTTGCAAACTGGCTTCATATAATTTACCTACATGAGTTGTGGAAAAAAACCCAATAGCTATATTTGTACCAGCAAAAAAAAAATAATTGTTTTTTCTGGAAGAGTTTATTGATACAGGTAGAGTTACTTAGGGAAATATGTCTAAATCTGTCATTTTTAAATAAAGTAGGTATATTCAGGGTTTGACATCTTTTCACATGTATAACATTTTTTATTAATTAATTTCCTGTTATTCCTGTATTATGGGAGGTAACCAAAAGCATTTTTTCTCAAGAGAAATATTTCCCTCAAATACTCATTATATATTCATTACATATTCATTATTTTCCTAGGCTCTAAAGTATAGATGTATATATGAAAGATAGTCTTTACTAGTGGTACGGACAGGGGTGGAAAATGAAGTTAGTTGTACCATGTGGTCATTTCTAGAATAATGCTTTTTGAGCTGCAAGGTGATTTTTGAAGACATAAAAACTTGTATTGTGATTAATGATGTACAAACTCATGTATTTACTATGACTTAGTGTAATTAGAATTAGATCATGCTGTAGGAGGTAGCAGAAAGTAAGTGTTGTGAGCAGATACTACATAATGGCACATAATGCCAAAATTTTTATATATTTTGAATAGTCAAATGCAGTATTAAAAGCAAGACCAATTCCTGGAGGTAGGCTGCAGATCTGGACCTCTCCATAGGCTAATATCTTGTGTATGCTTGTTTGCTCTCCATCTGACTTTTTATGACTCTTGCTTCCCTGGCTGCTTAACAGGCAATTTCAACAGTGCGAGAAAATTTTTTGATGACTCCTCCTCCAGCTGCTGCCCTCTGATCTTCTCTCTCCTCAAAACTTTTACATCCCTATGTGGAGGACCTGTCCCTAAGATCAGAGTCATGGCAGAAGATACAAACCCTGTGTTAATAGGCAAAATGTAGTTACTGCCTTCTCTAAACTTTGTATAAGAATGGAGTAAGCAAGGGGATAAGTACTTAATTCTCCAGAAGGGTATTAATGAACGTGTAGAATACGTAAAGTTTAGGCATGTGGACAGCTTTATGGATAAGGAGTTCAGATACTAAGGGATTTATGTTAAGTAAGCTTTAGGAATATTTAGTTAAGTGTGCTGAATCACCTTTCTAGTCTGCTGTCTTAAATGTTTGCATCTGTCACCAAGCTCTCAGGCTAGAGAAAAGCAGCCGTTGCCACATTCTCCAACACTTATGAAGAAGATGCTTATTTTACTACTGAAAAGAGTTTTCTATTTCTGGATTCTACCAACTTAAAAGACTGACATATGAAATAGAAAAATTTTTCAGGTCAGAAATCTGGTAAACATTGCCCAGCTCTGATATATTATTTGAGTTAGTAAAAGGAATGAGAACAGGAAATTTCAGGTATCTGAAGAAGTGGTACCATGACCTTGTCAACTCTTAACTTTGCAAAGCTTGAAACATGTGAAAGAAGTGAACTGACATAGAGCTGCTGAGATAGTGACTATAATAGGAGAAACTTCATCCTATTACCAGACTATGTAAAGGCCTGCATGCCTTGCTAATAAAGACTTGAGCTTTGGCTAAATTGATAAGGATTTTCCAATTTACTGAACTGTGCATGTGTGCTTCATTGGACCCCTTCTATATGGATAATAAAAAAAGAAATTAAATAGGAAACTTTGCATAAATTATATTTGTATGTAATTTATATATATAACATGAAAGTTTATAACACCTGACATTTTTATCACACACAGAGATACTGTTCTTTAGGACTTGTTTCTTTTGTTGATGTGTTTGAATACAGTAACAATAATGGTTTTACTGACCAAGGGCAAAAAGTTCTCCCAAGCATCTAGCCTAGGAAATGATCAAGAAGTCTTCCTTCAACCTTAGGAACTGCTCACCGCTTACTGATGTAGTGTTATTATCACTGTAGAATCAAAGACTTACAGAATGGTTTCACTTGTAAGAGACCTTCAAGATCACTGAGTCCAACCATTACCCCAATACTGCCAACTTCACCACTAAACCATGTCCCTAAGCACCTCATCTACATGTCTTTTACATACCTCCAGGGACAGTGACTCCACCACCTCCCTGGGCAGCCTGTTCCAGTGCTTAACAATCCCTTCAGTGAAGAATTTTTTTGTAATGTCCAACCTAAATCTCCTCTGGTGCAGCTTGAGGCCATTGTCTTATCACTTGCTACCTGGGAGAGGAGACCAACGTGCCCCCCCCCCCCCCCCCCCCGCCCTCTTTTTCGACGGATGTGGTGGTTCTTTGGTCCCCCATTCCTCCCCCTCGCTT
>JANIJG010009116.1:0-44168 GCA_024611175.1 Megaceryle torquata | reverse complement strand
GTCATAATATTTATATTATAAAGCTCTAGATATGCCTGCATATTCAGCCTTATTAAAGCATTTTAAAATCATAATAAACCCCCCTTTGTATTATTCTGACAATGCCCAAGTAATTCAGATAAAATTTTATAGAAGCAATATTTGAGGACACTGGCTTTTTGGGTGGAATTTCTGGATGCCAAGCTGCAAAGCTGGAGCAGGTTGTCCCACACCTTTGGACACCAGGAAATCCCAGACAAAAGGCTGCTTAGTGTACCAGCATTGATCTGTGTCAGGGATGAATCAGACCTATTTTACAAATGTGCTGCACATACACATTAAAATTGACACATTCTTGGTCAACAGGATCGACACTTACATACTGCTGCAGTAATGCTGATACATCCCAGGTGCTGTGAACTCTTTGCACATGGATTTCACTACTTCTGTTCAGACACTTGTTAGAGGAATTGCATTCAGAAACTCAGCATCCCTATTTTTAGCAAACATATCCTCCAGATTTGATTATATTTTATTCTGGTTGTATCATCTCCCAGGTTCATTTTAAAATCTGTGAAGTTTCACCTACTGGCATGGAAAACCTTGTTTTCTTGTTCATCTCCTGAAGCATTTTTGTTTCCATTGATACATGTGCTTTGCTTATTGTTAATTCATAAGTGCTCAATGACCTCACCTGCACTCCTTTTGTATGTGTGAAACATTTCCTGTTAGGACGTGTGTGGTTTTGTTTCTATAACACTTATCACCACACCAACCTCAACCCCCGCCCCCCGCCCCCCCCCAAAAAAAAAAATCCCCAACCTTGAATGATCTGTTACTACACTATCTTGATTTGCATATGAATTCTAGGTCCAAAAGTCCTTAGATGCAGGATGTAAACGTCAGGAGAACGCTTCTTAAGAATTCTACCTTGTGAAGGAACTGTCTGAAAAATTACTCACTAGTTAGATCAACTAAAAATAAAAAATCCCAGTGAGATGTTGCAGCCATTTCTCATATCCATGAGATTTAAGCATTAATCATTCTGTTGAGGTCAATTAGCCTTCTCTAGCACCCAGTCATGCATGGTTTTGATCGCTTCTAACTCCCCCTTGAGATGAGAGCCAAGCATGCTCCAATTCTACAGAACAACTCTTCTTTAGGGTTGGGGTAGAAGGAGCTACCCTGCAGCCTGAAGTTCACTGCAGTTGTTTGGTGGATTTTAGTGAGCACAGATTTAAGCTGCAGCTGAATACAGACTGGTAGGTAACTAAGAGTACAAATGTTCTTTGTGACAAAAAAAATGGGCATTATACAAATCGCCCCCAGCTACCTTGGGAATATTTAGGAAAACCTAAAAGGAACAAAAATATTTTCCTAATTGTGTATTTAAAATTAAGAGTAATTAAAGAAGGGAAAGAAAAACAAACAAACAAACAAAGCCCAAACAACAAAACAAAAAGAAATCCATGCAAGCCACCAGATTCCAGGGTGGTAACTGTGTTTTAAAATGAAGACATTTAAGGAAGAGGATAGATAAGAAGATCGGGACAATGGTGAACCTGTCTTTCCAGAAATCAGAAGCCACAGGCTGGTTTAAAGCAGCAGTGGCCAACTGGAGATTTACTCTCTGTAAAAGCACCGAGGGAGAAGGAGTTGTTCAAGGTACAAAATGGCCAGAATGGCACTAGCACTGTGCTGGAGGCAAGCCATGCATAATCTGAGGTGAAAAATTGAAAGTTTCTAGTCATGAGAGAAGTGGAACAGCAGGCAAGTACTCCATCTTTTTCCTCACTATTAAAAGTTCTTGAGCGGTATAGGATAGGTACTGGGACCAGTTGTGATTAAAAAAGAACCAAAAAAAAACCCCACACCACAAACCCCACACCCACCCACAAAAGCACAAAAACCAACCCCACCAAAGAAACAGGCTTCCCACATCTGAGACCTCTTATAGACTGTTACACACTTAAAATGTTTAGAGCTGCACCTCAGACTGTGATGCATTGAAGAGGCTTTGGCTTAGCAAAGAGCTTGCTGTACCTGACACTTCTGATGAAAGCACACAAACCTGTTTTGTAGTGTATACTCATGCTTATTTGACTGAAAAATGAAATTGTTGTCTCCTGGACTTGAGGTCTTCACCTTATTAGCCTGACACTTCAGACACTGATATTCACATAAAGAGAAGGAAAGAATGGCAAGTTGCTGGAGTTTATGAAATGAATCTATTTGAACCACAAACACCACCAAGTTTCTACAACCATCAGTTAAAACAATTTTAATTAAGCCACATCTGAAAGGAGTGCCACATACATTAGTATCACTTGAAAGCAATTGATGATTGTTTGCAATAGCTTTCTCTGCAACATCTGAATTGTGTAACATACTTATGCTTCTACCGTTCCCAGTATATTCAGACAAGTTTATTGTACATTTGTGCTTTTTTGACAAGTTTTGACAATAGCTATAAAAAGAAAAAACACCACACATATGAAAGACTTAAGTCATGATAAACACTATTACCATACCATCCTCCCTCTCATTAGGAAGGGTGTCCATTTTCTTATATCTTCTCAGCTTTACCTGTGCAAGGATTTTCCAGACTTGGGATTCTCTACTGTGTTCTGAATTTACTAGAAAGTAGGTATTATCATTACTCATGATACAAATAAATCTACACAGTGTTCCCTACCAGACAGAACTGTAAAAAAAAAAAAAGCACAAAAATCCCAAGCAAACACAAGAAAACCCCACTTCTGTCAGATTCTCTTCTTTATCAAGAATCATAAATACAGTTGATTGTATATAACTGAGTTTGTAACAGTTCTGAAGTCTACAGATGTTTGTGCTCTATGAAGTTGTAAAATACAGGCCTGAAAGGGACCTGCAGAAGTCATCCGGCCTTTCTAAAGAGGATCAGATGCTATATATAGAATTACCAAGTTTTAAAAAGATGTTACAAACCAGGAAGCTATACAGTATATGATACAAGAAATACCAGGCACTGAGAAAGCCTAGTTCTAAATTACTTTAGCTTTACAGTATGCTGGTGAATGCTTTGTAACTTCTATTTCATACATGTACATGAATACATTTACCCACACAATTACCCTCTCCTAAGTACTGGGTTCATGATTGTAATAAGTCCCCAGCAGCTCATTACAGAGTAACATGCAGCATTTGCTTTCCACCCTACCTGTACCCCCCTCAGCAATCTGTCTCTGCTAGAGCTACTTCCCCCTAGCTGGAAGAGCAGCTCCACAAATGAGCCTCTTCCTCCCCAGCTGAGGAAAGCGCTGAGAAAGATTATAGACCATAATTAAATCTGCTGTAAATTGCTGCAGGTCCATGACAACACAGACATGGCTCTATCTTGTTGGAGTACTCACTTGGAACCACTGGCTCCAGAAACACAAGCTAGGAGCTGCCCTGATTATTCCCCGAGACGGGTGTCTGTATGAAGTTTGCATACATAAGTTGCTCACAGAACTGCTTTTCTATTTTTACCTGTTATCCCTAGTGACTCACAAAGCATCCCCAAGTTTATTTAACTTTGGAGTATCTACAGTGTGCTTTAGAATCTTTTGGTGGTTTTTAAAACCTTATGCAAAGATTTCCCTCTGAAGCACAGATGAGAATTAACATACTGCAGTTTTTTAAAACTTACACAAAGAACAGTGTGTGTTTCTACTCGAGTGTTTTCTAAATCAGCATCCCTTAAATACCCTGTAAAAAGTGTATGTGGTTTAAAGTCTGAAAGTTTAATGATTCTATCCGTGACACTGTATTTTAAGCTATATGTGGCTCTATTACAAGTCCTGCAGTGGGCACAAAACCCACAAGTGTTACATTAGCCACTGTTGTACACACTAGCTCCATGCTTTCAAGATCTATGTCCAACAGCACCAATTGGTGGAAAATAAGTTAAAACTTAATTTTCCCCTTAATTCAAATAGCTATTAGTCAACAACATTCCAGTAGCAGGAATGAAAAGGGATTTTTAAGCACCCAGTGACTGCAGTAGTCTCAGGAAAGATCCTTCCTTGGGCCTGACTTTGGTGGAAGAAAGAGCATTCTTGGAAAGGCTGGGGTTTTTTTCTAGTTCAATTTAAGGCAATTTTGTCAGAGGTGAAAAAAAATAATTTGCATGTCCCTCTAATGGGTTGTTTAAAAATCTCACCTCTTTCCTACACTTGAAACACTACATTTTATTCAAACATTTGCTTATGAATAAAGATAAGGATGACTCAGATTGGTTGGGAGGGAAAGGAGCAAGTAAACCACCCAAACAGAATTGACATGGGAACATGTAAATAATACTTTAAGCAAATAGCTTTTACCTAAAGATGTCAACGTTTTTACTAATTTATTACCAGGACTAGTAAGAAATACTCTGGAGAAATAAGGTACGTTTTTTCAGTCTCTTATAATCTCACCAAATTGACATCAGAGGTTCTCCTCTGTTGTTTTGTCAGTTGACTGTATTTGGATTTAATCTTTCAATTTAAGTACGGTGCTCTCTCTGGGGAGGAGTAGTAATAGGTAGGCTTGATGTTTCCCAGGACTTCATCCTCCCAGTTGGGGAGGCAGCAGAAGAAGAAAGCACAACCTATTACAACAACGGTGCTGGCCCAACCAAAGCCGTAGGCCCAGCTGAACATATTATCTCCCGTCAGTGGAATATCTTCTGTGAATTTCACTGGGTAGATGACCAAGCCTATGATCTGGAATGCAGCTAGAGAGAGAAAGAAAAAGAAGGAATAAGTGACAAGGAATAAAAAACATTTTCCACTAAAAAAAAAAAAGGGGGGTACCTGAAGATAAGTGTATATCTTTAAGATACATAAGGACTGGCTTCAGCCCTACAATCAAAGCTGCATTCTTACAGAGCTACGTGACTTCTGGCCAAGGCAGATTCCCACGCCTATCTGACTGAGGCAGCTACAGATGACATTGCCAGGCTGCAAAGGCACATGCCTGCATGTTGTGACCAGCCTGGTCTTATAGCTAGGCACTGTGATTCCTGCAGAGCCAGTTACCTCCCACTTGTACCATAGCCCCGTGACTCCTTCTCCCCTCAGGAAGGTGGGAAGCACCCAGAATCAGTCAGCTAAGTCTTAGCATGTGACATGCAGGGTTAAAGGTGTTGGTTGTCCCCATACATTGCTTTTAAGACAGTGCTAACTGACAAAGGCCACTGGAACTTCCTTAAGCATTAACTTCTCAGAGCATAAATCAATCTTCCCTTGTTCCCCATGAAAATGAGTCAAACCAGACAAAGACAGCTTATTTCATAAGGGAGGCTTCATCTAACTTTTTTTTCCTGATGATGCACATCTTGCATCTAATAACCTTCTCTTTATGCCTTACCAACAACAAAGAGCAAGCCTCCAATTCCTCGCACGAAGTTGAAGCGGAGGATCTCAATCGAGAATGCGATGACCGCGAGGGCGAAACAGATGACCAGGATCACAAAGCCAACAAGGTACGTCGCGGCTGCTGCTCTCCCCCATCCTTGAAGGGAAAACAAGAAAGATGTTACACGCAGCAGTGCACTGAACTGTAGGTCACAGAAAAGCTTTGGTTTCCTTCAGTCACTTTGTTGAAATCCTTTAGTGTAAGAAGCATGACCCATGGCAAAGGAACACCAGATGCCTCCAAAGCACAGAGCAGAGCGGCACTACTGTTGGTGGAGCAGGACAGAACTCCCTGCCCACTAACCTGTCTGACTGACAAGGCAAATATAGTGCAGTGTGATAATGGAGATAACACAACCAAACTCCATATACCAATATGTAAGTGATCCACAGACATCTGAGCAGATAGGGTACACAGCCACTGAGAATGTACTGCTCCTGTTCAACATGGAAGGTTACAAACCCACTTCCATCCATGGGGAAGTATGAGAGCAGACAAGAGCATAGCTTCTGGGAAATAGGGCTGTCGGCACACAGCTTCTTGCCTAATGCACGTGGAGCAAAACTGGTGTGACCAAAAAGAAATAGGAGAAACAGAATCTAAATTAAAGTGGAGGAGTCCCCTTTGAATCATTACTTTGACATCTAATGGGATGGGGTGGTGCAGATTCTTAGGATCAAGCAGCTGCAGGCTGGAGAGGCTCAGGCACAAAGCGAGCGGCCTTATCCTTGCAGAGCAGCAGCAGCGCCCAGAACTCACCACAGGGCAGAGCTTGGGCAGTAAAGCTAAGAAAGATAAGAAAACAGCCAGCAACTCCCCTTTTGCAGTAACATGAGCTTACAAAAAGGTCCTCATTATGGCCAGACCCTATCATCTTTAGAAACCAAGCAGAAGTTCAGGTGAGCCCCATGCAAACAACAAAGGTGTTCCTGCCCTGGAGGCAGGATACCTGCCCACATGGGCTAAACCATAATGGCTAGTGCTTTGTTTTCCAGTCAGCTGTCATCACAGCTCTCTTCCCACATCTGCATAACACGGGTTTCTACTTTCACAAATTTACTTCAGATAGAAGTAGGGCCAGATCCTGAGCTCCCTCTAATGTAGGAATAAAGAGAGGGAAGCAAGATCTAGGTCAGTACACATTCAAAAAATATCTTTCAGAACTGTCTGTTCCAACACAGCTGAAGCAACTCTGGAGACACCCTGCTTTCCTCACAGCCTCCATTCCTTTGCACAAAAACTAAGAGGAGAGACCAAAACAGAGAACCTTTTCTAAAGAGTTAAAATCCTCCACCTAAACTCACTCTACTAGCTGCATAAAGGGGTAAAAACTAGTAATTTGAGACAGAGAATGCAGTAAAACTCTCTCAGACACTTCCACTACATACATAAATTTACTCTCTGAAAGCAAAGCATTGTTTTACAGCTATTTTCATCAGATCAGCCTAAACTCATTTCTTTCCCCCTTATTCCAATAGCAAAAGTGAAATACAGCAGCCATCTGTTAGCCAGATCTCGGCCCAAAACACCTAACCACCACTACTGCTACCTACAGACAGTCCTGCTGCCATAGAAACAGTAAGGAAAAAGGGTTTATATCCTCTCCCCCTTCTTGGAGCTACTTAAGACAGCACAAAATTTTCCAACTAGTTCTCCTTTATCCAGTTGTGTATGTTTCATACCACTTCCCTAAGGGAGGGCTGCATTGTAAGGCGGGAGGGAGGACACCAGATGAGCATCTGGAGATTAAAGCTATGTCAGTAGTCTGATAAGATCTTTTCATGCAAAATATTCTGACGTACCTAATGCAGGTGCTGGATATTGTCTCCACAACATTATTTAAGGATAACTAATATAAAGGGCTGAAACACCTCTCCTATGAAGAAAGGCTGAGAGTGTTGGGGTTGTTCAGCCTTGAACAAAGAAAGCTGCAGAGAGACCTTACAGAAACCTTTCAGTACTTAGAGGGGGCTTGTGAGAAAGTTGGGGACAGTCTTTTTAGCAAGGCCTGTTGCAAGAGAACAAGGGATAATGTTTTAAACTAAAAGAGGGTCAATATAGACAAGATATGAGGATAATTTTTTTACTATGAGGGTGGTAAAAAACTGGAACAAGATGCACTGAGAAGGAGTAGATGCCTCATCCCTGGAAACATTCAAGGTCGGGTTGGACAGGGCTCTGAGCAACCTGTTCTAGTTAAAGATGTCCTGGCTCACTGCATGGGGGTTGGATTAGATGGCTTCTAAGGGTCCCTTCCAACCCAAACCATTCTGTGATTCTAAATTTAACTATTTACACAGAGCCAGATGAGGAAAAGTGATTCAGCCTAAATAACCTAGGAAAGGGCAAATATTGGTAAACAACTATTAAGAAAAGGCATAACAACAAGAAAGAACATTTAGTTATCAAAGCACCTTCCCTTTCAAATGCATGACATACGCTGGCACAGTGTAGGAAGCCAAGTCTATCATCTACCTGATAAAATTTAGGTTACAAACTCAAATACACCTACAGGTTAAACACCCTGAGACTTAGTGCAACACAAACACAACTGAAGGAGATATAAACCAGAGAGCCCCCTGTGCTATCTCTGCTATTTCCATATCCTCTGTGCTTACTTCACAAGTGTAACAAGCTTTTGGACAGGTCATCCCTGGCTCCACTCAGCAATAAATTTTCTTGTCTCTGGTGATATCAGGTTATACATTAGGAGGAATTTCTTCACCATAAGGATGGTGAGGCACTGGAACAGCTTGCCCAGAGAGGTGGTGGAGGCCCCATCCTTGCAAGTTTTTAAGACCAGGCTGGATGGGGCTCTGAGCAACCTGCTCTAGTGGGAGGTGTCCCTGCCATTGGCAGGGGGGTTGGAACTAGATGATCTTTAAGGTCCTTTCCAACCCTGACAATTCTCTGATATAAAAATGACAACACATATAGCTGTAGGAGTCATCTTGTCAGGAAGGAAAATCAAGCCCCACTCTGTTTCAGGCACCACTGTTATGAACTTCACTGGGTTTTATGCTCATGTTGTGACAGAGCTTGGTGCTAGTGATCCCATATCTTCCTCTCCTTCCCCTGCTGGACTATCTTCTCCAATAGCAGTTATCAGCTGGTTGATACTGACAAGAGCTGACAAGACTGAATCATAGGTGCTGGCCACAGCACTGAATGGGTCTTCTCTGGACTGGACTAGACAACAGCCATCAAATGGCCGGCCTGACACATGAGCACCTGTGGAAGTTAAAGGAAGAGCAGACAAAAGCTCTGGATTTATATATATACACAATGTAAGTGAAATCTCAAAAAATTAACTGGAAGTCTTGTAATAAGTGACTGATGGAAGAGGTTGGAGTTGGAGGCTGCACCCATACCAAGCATAAGTTGCAGCCCTGGCCTGTTGCTACCCCCACCAATGGGGAGAGCTTTCAGCAGAGGGATTGTCAAAGGGGCTCTGACTGAACATGCAGTTTCTCCATGCAGAATCCTCCTCATCCCCCATACCTATCAATTCAGGCTTTCCCAACTCCTTTTCCTCCCAGAGCTCCCATTAGCTGACTGAGCTCCCCCAGGCACCCAGCTCTCCTATCTCCATCTGCAAGAGCCTCCAACTACAGCTCCTGGCTTCTGGGAAGGGAGAGTTGCTAGTTTACACTCTCAATGTTTGCTGCCTTAAGAGCTGGAGAGACCAGCTCACACTTGGAGGACAGAGGAACTCTAGTTTCTATCTGATCTGTGCTCAGAAGTACCTTGTAATCATGAGACATTTAGCCAGAATTTAAGTTTCTTAAAAATAGAAAATTTTTAGATACCTTCATTTGGCAGAGATGTCTGTTTATGAAATCAAACAATGCTACAATAATTTGGAGCTGCATAAGTAGGAGAGCAGAAGAGGAGACGCAGGCATTTCTAAGGTCAGCTTTGCCTTGAAGAGTCAAGTTCTTTGCATCTAATCAGCAGAAAATGTATTTATCAATTAGATGGTGTTGAAAGAACATTTTAAAAAGAAAAAACTAAATAACTGTTTGGGGGCTGAAGGTCTGTAATTATTAGAAAGGATTAGGAGTTTTAATACATAGCTTGATTAATGACGACTATGAAAAGGAACTAAGCTGCAAATAACTAGGAAACTAGGAGGGGTCAGGATTACTTAAAGTCAATGATGAGTACCAGTAATATGATGAAATAAAATTAAAAAAAAAGCAAAAGAGCCTTAGTGTTAGGTGTATTTCCTGATTTTATTCATCTGTGACTCAGACTCACCAGGGAGGAGAGGGAAGCTCTACAGGATAGGATATTTAAACCTAGTTTTCCCTTTAGAAATTAATAGAAGCACTCAGAAAAGAGTCTAGCAGAAAGATGGATTGCTGCAGGATTTGAAGTAACAAGCCTCTCATATATGTTCATCTTTGTTCACTTCCAAAAGCAAAAGCTGGTTGGTTAACTTGTGAATAACCGGAATCTTAGGCTAGAAGTTTTCACCATGATATGCATAGATGGGACTCCTTTTTTCACTGTAGTTTATATACAGGAAAGTATTATAACAAGTTGTAGCAATTCTTGTTCAGCTTTGAGGGCCCATTACACACAATGCCACAAAATACCTGCTTTTGTTGATGAAACAAAGGAATGGTGGACTGTGAACACTGTTAGTAATATTTTCTTGATCACATCACATGTAAACTTCCATGGTAGCATGACTGGTGAAGAGAAGCTATGTGCATACCCACAACAAGCACAAAACAGTCCAGAATTAAAGGTTTGCCAGGAGGGCTGGTTGGGAATTAATACTGGGAATCACTGCTCTGTTTGAGGTTTAGGACTGCAGGAAATGCAATTGCTATACTACCAAATGATTAAATAAAAACCCACTAGTACAAACTTCACTTCAGCCACTTGTTTCTGCCAGGAGCTCAGAAGAGGCACAATGCTATAAACATCCAACTATGAGTACCTCTGGGTTGCTAGCAGTACAAGTGTCCCTGCTCAGGACCGGAAAAGCCCACTGGCAGGGACACCAGCCTTGCCTGATCACTAGGGTCTTTTACTGGGGAGTTGCAGCAAATGTTTTCTGGGTGTAGACAGGGCCACCAACTGCCACACCTCTGTCATTATCATTTTCTGAGTGCCTGCACTTGGCTGACACTGTAAACTAGAGTTAGTGTCTGGAATACACCCTGGCATTGTAAATCAGACAGAAGCATGCTTAAAGAGGCATACTGAAAAGAGAAGCATAAATGGAACACTCCTCTTATTTACCTGGCCTCTAAATGAAGAGAACACACACTCAGTTTCACCAGTAATCTGTGGTACCAAAATCCATGACTTTAGGGACATAGGTAGAGTGGCACAAGCACGGTGAAACATAATTCACAAAGGCTGAGCTCCTACTTCCAGGTTCGAATTTATTCCCCACCCACCCCACCCCCCCGCCATGTATTTTTTCCAGCACTTACTAAGGATCCAGGTTAATGCTTCTTTTTTTCCCCCCCAAGTCAGTTGTGTACTTAATGAATACCAACTGGCTGTTAGGAATATAGGAAAGAGTTAATCTCTATGGGATCACCTTTATTGCACACATACACGCCCATGTTTTATTGTGATAATTCAAAGCAAAGTCGCTGAGAGCAGCCATTCAGAAATGGGAGGACACAGCCCCCACAAATACTGCTCCTAAACTGACAGCCTCATCACTACAAAGACGAGCACCCTCCCCAAGTAACCACACTGCAAACAATCCTTGTCATATCTGATAGCTCACTGATACATTTTAAACACACACTCAACAGTTTAGCCATGAAACAGTCCAGACTAATTCATCCTCGGTCATATTATAATGCAGTACAGCAGCTCTGTGTTGCAACATTTTGATAATAGGCAGATACTGCCAGACAGGTACTTCCCAGACACAAACCAGTATAGAGCTCTTCACAAAATCCCTTCTGTACCTCCCTACCAAATGACATCCTGCTCTTTTTCCCTTTTCACTTCTTCCTTCTCATATGGCATTTGCAAATGTGCATTAAAATTCAACGCGGTTTAGGAGACACTTCTATTTGCAAATCTTTGTCTGTTCTTGCCCCTCTTTCTCCATTTAAAATAAGTGAATTGGCTGCTTTTCCTCTTCTTACTACACATGATGCAGCTCAATTTATAAACTGTTTAATGGAGCTTTCTATTAAGGGGGATCCACTCTGAAGTTTTTATTTCATTAGGAGAGGTATAGGATGGTTAGCGCATAGTATTTATTGTATGCAAAACACAGTTATGCCTATCAATTAACTTTTGTTTTCCTGCAGCAATGCTACAAATGCCTGCTAGGCATTTTTTCCTTTGTAAATGCCCTCACCTATTTCGAGCCTAATTACATTAGCGTATAAATAAAAAAGGAAGCAAAATAAATCAAACCTGAATTCATATGTTACATCCTGTCTCTAGACATAAGTAGCATTTGAGTAGACAGTGGCATTGATGTCAAGAAAATTAGAGAAGAGTCAAAGTCAAACTGGTATAAATAAGCCAAGGACTTAAATATTGATTTAAATAAGCCAAGGCATAAATAAGTAAAGTCAAGGATACTTCTCTGACAGCTTTTTAACTAGAAAAAAAAAAGCACAGAAACTTGCTTTTGCTCCGTAACACTCAGGGCTGACGTAAAAAACACACCCATCAGTAGTTGGGGACATGAGAAGCAGTTACTACAGCAGAGAGCAAATCACAGCAGCTCTACTAGACTGCTCTTCTTCCCCGTGCAATGCAAATTTAAGCAACTGCACTAGTGGGTTTTTTTCCCCCCCATCTGTGTAATGGGAGAGACGGATATTTTTGTGAAACTAGCCATATTTCCTCCACCTACAGTAAAACCTGTAGTCATCACCTGGCTGAAAACAAAGCCACTGTTCTCACAATATATTCAGGATTTAGCTTACGTATAAGTGTTGCAATGGAAAGCTTCTGGAAGTCAGCCCGTTGTTCTCGGGCAGCAAGGGATCTGCACAGTCCTGGCTCTCCTAGCTGAAACACGCCCTTCCAGCTTCCCAGCCTCCAAAGTACCCTCATCCAGGACCTTCAGGCAGATCTGCTTATTTGTCTAGAAATGGTTTGCTTGAAGGAAAAGCAGATGTAATCAGACCCTCTTGTTCTAACAAAAAAAAAAGTCCCCCAAAACCCCAGAAACTAGGAGTGTGCAGTAAGAATGTTAGACTGGCAATGTTAGATACAGAAGAAGCTCAGCAAATTAAAACAGAGGCACAATTATGCCCTGATTCAGGCCCCTGTGCAATAGAGAGCTATAAAGAGGAAACAGCACCTTTTTTCCTGCCTGCAAACCCACATCGGGCCATTTTAAACTGCAGGTCAGGAGGCATCTTAACAGCCTCATTCCCTTGGCCAGGCAGGCAAGGTTAAAATAAGGTGTTCTCTCTCCCTTTGGAGAGCCAGGGGAAGACCATTTTACTACAGTCCAGGTGTGGTCCTGCATAGGACACCCTGCATAAAGGTCCCATGCTCAGCATGCAACCAGTGAGGTCACTGGCACAAAAAGGGCAAGCTGGCTGGTGCCAGGCAAGGCTGCTGGGATCACAATCTTCACATACTTGAGAGAAAGCAAACTGAAGAAAAGACTTGTGGTCAGTTGGCACTCTTACTTTTGTTGTAAAAATAACGTTAAAAACACCCCAAACACACCAAAACACTAACACCCTAACTTCTCAATGTTGTTCTGATAGAAAACATAGCTCTGAAGCTGTATTTATCTCGCTGGTTTAAGCCCTGAAACAGCATTAGTACTGGTTCTGCAAGGGAAACTCCATCCCAGAAAGCAGCTGCTCCACAGCAGAGGTGGGGAGACCCTTCATGGAGTTCGCACCCACCGCACCCGCTTCTTTCTAGCCACTACCCCCGGGTCCCTCGGAGGGCTCCTCACTCACCGTAGTCCATGAGGGATTCGCAGCTCCAGTTGAGGTCCCCCTCGCCCCGCGTGCAGCTTTCCCACAGCGATGCTTGCTGCACGTAGGGTTCCGATTCGGACTCCAGCCAGCCCCTGCCCGCCAGGGCGATGATGCCCATGATGATGGCCAGCCCTAGCAGCAGGGGCAGGAGCCACCGGCACCTCCAGCAGGCGAGGCCACACACCACCATCCTGCCCGGCCGGCGGGGCACCCAGGGAGCCCGAGCGTCACGGGTAGCTGGGGTAAGGTGGACCGGAGGCGCTCCGCCGGGACGGGAGACTGCGTGCGTGTTGGTCCGAACGGGTTTTTAAGGCGCCGGGGGAGGAGGGAGTCCCACCCACATTCCTCTGACTAAGCCCGGCGGCGGCGGCGGCCCCGACCGGTGGGGCCGGCGGAGAGGAGGGAGCGCGGGGCTGGGCCCCGCTCCTCGCCCTGACCAGGCTCCCTGCCACTCCCGAGGCCCCCCAGTCCTTCACTCGTCTTCCCCAGATTCAGCCTTGCACTTAACTCCTTGCCGGCTGCCACTTTCCCGCCTCCGGACCCGCTTCTATGTCGTGGTCCTGCCATCGCAAAACATAACCACAGCAAAAACTTTCGGTTCTCGACAGCTTTTACAAGCCCTGCCCTCCTCCCGGATGTTGAAGCTCGCCTTTCTGTACTCTGTTCACTAGACAGACAGGCCAGCTTTACCCAACATTGATAATACTGTGATGTCATCCACTTCTGGTACCAAAAGCTCGCAAAAAGTTGCTTTGCAGTTGAAATCACCAGCTTTATGCCCAGTTTTTGGACACTTTTCATGCAAACAGGAAGAAGAAAGAAAGGTGCTATGTGAGGTTGGAGATGTGACAAGGTAGCCATCACTTGTCTGGCATCAAGCTCAACATTAAATAAATGCATGTTTCCTAATAGCCATCTAATGAGTGCTTGATTGCAATTGTGCTCTGGCTTCCAAGCAGGCTGTGTAGGGCAGAGTCCAGGAGTGGCACTCAGGACCCATATACCCCTATCTTTCCCCATCCCTTGTCTGGAAATGCACCCCCGAGATGACCAAAATTAACATGATATGGCGTGAAAGAATACCCAAAATTTTGGTCGTGGGGAAAGACTTCTCCACAATATCCTACACACATTCCATCGCATCATCCCATTGTCCAGCACCAATGCTGGACAGCACTCGTATTGAGCAGACACCCACCTATCACAGGACTGTTGGGTGCATGCATTTTGGGCACATAACCCAAATGCATTTAGTCGAGTCTTGGATCAGCTTCAAGACCTTAGCAAAAAGATCAGTAGGATGACAAACCTTTGATGTCCAAAGGGCTGGAGTGATGGAGGAGAGGAGGAGGGATGGCCAACCCCACTTGTGTACCAATCACTATCAAATGTTAAGGAATGGATTGTGATGCTAAAATCAGAACAATAAGATGATATCACCATAAACATGTTGCAAAAATCTCTGGCAGGTTACCTCAAACCACTAAGAGTTTTGCCAGCCCTCTCAACATCCTCCTCAAAGTTCCCACCAGAAAAATTTAGAAAGATGCTCTACATGTCTAGAAAGTATGTACTTGTTAATACAATGTGAGTGAAAAATGGGATTGTGAGAAATATTAATTCTATCAATAATAAGCAAAGTAGCTTTAAAAGATTATTTGTATATTTGTTGCATAGTATGTGGCTTTTCAAAGAGTGCAAATGAAAAGCTATAGCTATTCAATTATTGTAACATTTCCTAAAAACTGGAAAAAAGTGTATCTTTAAGTTGATGCTTTCAAGAATTTCCATATTTGAATACTGTTGAAGGACTGCTTCATTTAACCATCTCAAGAGCTTTTACTGGCAAGCACATATTGACTGGCAAACTAATGAAGGGCTGGGTTTAAGACCTAATCTAGCTTCAAATCGCCTATCTGGAAAAATTAACGTCCTGCAATTCCTGTATAGTAAGTTGTATTGTGACAAAATATGAATTTACTGTTTAACCACACACACACATACATACTTTTACACACAAATTTATAACTCCTCTTCCTGACACTGTTTCCTTACAATATCGATTCAAATCTTCTCTACATTTGTATTATACTTACAGCCTTGATTACAACCTTATCCTTCTGAAATCTAACCGAATCATCAGCCACACTAAACCAAAATAATCTTCCTCCTTTATTCTTGATGGTCATTCTCTCTGTTCAGATTTCATTCCAAATTCATTAAAAAAAAGAGCTGTAAAGAAATTTTGCCTGAACTACTTGCAAGTATAGTCCATCAGCACACAATTTTTGCATAGAAGAGAATTAAGATCAGAACTGGGTACCGTGATCATCTCTCTTTTGTCACTACAACAGGATTTCACTTGTTCAGAGCTGAGAGGTGATTTTCCATCAGTTTCACTGTCAGTACTCAAGTCACCTCAGATGGAGATCCAGAAGGTGTTTCCTTCATCACAAGAAGTGAGAGCTGTTGGAAGAGAAGGGAGTTTAAATTTCATCTGTTTTGTGGAAATAGAGTAGGAATGCATTGTTTAGGAAAGTGCTTGCTTCATTACAAGGTCAAAAGTTAGAGAGTTCCCCCAGTTCAGACAGGAGCGTAGAGCTGGCTGCCCATTTTTAGTACTTGCATTAGTTGGTTTCCCAAGGTTGTGCCTGCACCTGGAGAGCCTCAATGCCCAAACACTGTGGTGGCTGGAGGGGAATGACAAGAAGCGCCAAGGGCAGCCTCCAAGCCCACCTGTGGCATTAGGAGTTCTCATGGCCTATGCTGTTGCACCCAGTAGCCTCATGAGAAATGCAATCTTCTCTCTTTTTAAACATCTGGCTTAAAGTCTAGCTGAAGTCAAAAGATAACATATCAAATATTTCATTCTGCGTGACCTAGACCCTACAACAGAGTCAATGTAGTTATTGGTCTTCAGTTCCGATGTTACTTGGATTTAGTAGTGAGGAAATCCAGCAAGCTAATAGACCAATGCCTCCCACAGCAGAATAGGCAACTCCAGCAGCATATGTAGTTTTTTTCAGCTCCAGGCTGTGCAGCCTGCATCTCCACAGAGACCAGATGGTATTAGTCAGCTCTGTGGGGCTGTAACAATACATGCATGAAAAACACATAACGCCCTAATGCTGAACAAAATAAGCTGGAGGTTTGTTTTACTAAACAATCAAAAAATGCCTGAATCTATCTGGACATTCTGGATCAGGCTGCTCTGTCAAAAGTACAGTATTGTCAGCTATGAACCCAACTGTGAGTTCTGTAGTCACTCTAGATCCTTTTCTTAGATTTTTCTTTTACCATGAAAATAAAGGAATCATAATCTTCTTTCACCACCACTATCCTTACCTTTAATTATCATGTAAATAATCAGATCATTTCAGAATCTTGGGGGCTTTATAGCAATATTTTTTCTCTGCAGTGTAAAGAGGGATATGGCCCTTGAGTAGATGGAGCTTTATAAGGAGTAAATCATTTACCACTGCTGGCAATCATTCACCCAGCTATCACAGAAAAGCAAGTAGCACCCAGTGAAGGTCAGGGATCAGCTCCAGGCCAGACAGGCAGGGCTGGGCTGTCACCGGAACAGATCTGAAATGGTAAGAATCCACAGACTGCTTCCCAAGACTGCATGTTATTGGGGTACGTGGTGTGTAGCACAGTGCCAAGGGCATCTCTCTGCCCCACAGCAGGCAGCCATGGGGCAGGGCAGCTGGTGCCTTCAGGGCTGGGGTTCCTCTCCTTTTTACATTTATTCTGAGCAGATTTTTCTGGACTGTTTACCTCTCTACTAAAACCATTAGGAAGAAAAAACAATGTCCACAGACTGAATACCTGTTGTAAATCAAATCATTTTATAATTCATGGGTGTTATCCTCTAGCAGCGTCTTATGTCACTTTCCTCCATGTCCAAGTGTCCTAATTCTACTTAATCTCTCTTCAGACATCACAGCCGTAATACCTAATTAGCATCACCAAAACAAGGTAGTCATTCAACCCATAAACAGGATAGGGATGAGAGGTACTTGGTATCACCCACAACTGCTCCAGAGCAAACTTCAATTTCCCCATGTGTGCTGAAAAGCTGCCATTATATGAATTTAAAAGAAAACAATTTTTCTGACTGCCTCTTGTCAGTAGCCCTAGGTTGAACTCAGCTTACATTAGAGACTCATTTGGGGCTGGCACAGCTGAAATAAGCTGGCTCTGTGCAATTGATGTGCTGTTGAGTCTGCTTCAAAAGCCTTGTGAAAATACTAGGACATCAGCACGGCCCACAGAGGTGTGATTAACCCTTTCTCATTTTGGCAAGAGACACCTTATACACCTCCATCGGCCTGAGATGACCTAAAATCTTAGAAATAAAATGATGGTAAAGAGCCCTCCTCCTTCTGTTCACACTGTGCCTATGATTACCATCCAGATAGTCATCAAGGTGCATATCAGCTCACTACTCAGCAACTCCAGTTTTCTACACTTAGGTTGTGCAAGGTCTCTGTACTGTGCTGGAGTTGCACTGGATGAAATCTCTCCTCTGTTAAGGGAAATGGCAGAATCCCTGGTGGCTGGGATTTTACCCCAGAGCTCTCCAGAGGCCTCAGGCTCACTTAGATCATGCCCACATAGCATCCAAGGTCTTTGGACAAATAAGATCTACTGACTTGTTGCTGTAACTTTTCCTCCTTTACCTTATTCTCTCATTTGCATTTTCAAAATACAAAAAAGGAAAGCAACAAATAAAGAACTGGGTCATCTTTGACCTCCATACTAATTTTGGTTTTGTCCATAAGACCTTTCCCAAGGCTTCAAGTTGACCATCTTTGTGCATGATGTTAAAGAGTGGTAACGAAGTGCTAGCAGTTGCCTAGCTGACACTGAAACTATTCATGCAGGAATGGGAACTTGGTGCACCATATGAACATTATTTCTGACAGTCACTAGTATTTCTTTTTGAATCACCCCTCTGTGAAAACCCAAGGTAATGTGTATACTTAGGCATGAGGGTTTCACCATTTGTTTAGCTTTGTTTTCTTTTAACATCAATTTCTATTTACTCAGAAATACAGGGAGGACAGTAATTCTCACAGAGCAGCATACTTGTATTTATTCTGAATTGTGTGTTCACATCAAATAAGTTGAGAAAAGGTATCTTGGAAAATATCATATTTCTGCAATGTCAGATACCGAGCTGGAAATGCAATCGTTGTAACTGATCTGCAGGGACGCTGTTAGTTTTTCACGTCATTCTGAGTACGGGTGTCAGATTTGAACCTCTGCTTGAGACCGAGACTTCTCCTACGCCCACACTAGTTTAAAGAAGAGCGCCTGACGCCTATATCCTCACCTTCATATTTGCTGCTGACATGAGGCAGCCTGGAGCACGGGGGTCCCTGCAGCAGGTTTCGGGGCGCAGCGGGGGTGCAGAGACAAGGCAGCACCACCAGGGGGCAGGAAACGCCTCCCACAAGCTCGGGATGCGAGCCGGAGAGGGCGGGGGGGGGCAGCTCGGGCCTCTCGCCAATAGCCCCGCCTTGCAAAGGGGCTTCTCCTTGTCCCGGGACCCTCAGCTTGGCACTGCCCTTTCATGGGCCGCCTTCTGGAGCAACGGGATATGTAGGTTGCTTAACTGTCCCTGAAACTGCAGGCTGGGAACCCAAAGTGGAATTATTCTCACTCAGCTGTTTTAGACTGGGGGTGAAGTGAAATGTCTGGCTGTCTCCCCTCTGATGAAGAGTCACCCAATCTATGGGCTTAGCTGCTGTCTGTGCACCCACACCACAGACATGTATAGGGCAGAGCCTAACACCTTTATGCCTTCCAGTGGGAGTCTGGCATTGTCTTCCATCTGTGGGTACGAGTTCATTCAGGAAGCTGGGCATTGATGTCCTGCTGTCCATTCTTAGCACTGAAATTATATATAGAATGATAATAATAATTATATTATTTTTATATATCTATCAATTATCTGGATGAGGGGATCAAGAGTAGCCTCAGCAAATCTGCAGATGACACTAAGTTACATGGGTGTGATGATCTGCTTGAAGGTAGCGAGGCTCTCCAGAGGGATCTGGACAGGCTAGATCAATGGGCCAAGGCCAATAGGATGAGATTCAACAAGATCAATTGCCAGGCCCTGCACTTGGGTCACAACAACTGCATGCAACACTACAGGCTTGGGAAAGAGTGGCTGGAAAGACACCCAGTGGAAAAGGACCTGGGGATTCTGGTTGACAGCCAGCTGAATATGACCCAGCAGTGTGCCCAGGTGGCCAAGAAGGCAAATGGCATCCTGGCTTGTATCAGAAATAACATAGCCAACAAGACTAGGGAAGTGATTGCACCTCTGTACTCAGCACTGGTGAGACCACATCGTGAGTACTGTGTTCAGTTTTGGGCCCCTCACCACAAGAAGGACATTGAGGTGTTTGAGTGTGTCCAAAAAAGGGCAACGAAGTTGGTGAAGGGTCTTGAGAACAGGTTTTATGAGGGCTGAGGGAACTGGGGTTGTTTAGCCTACAGAAAAGGAGGCTGAGGGGAGACTTTCTGACTCTTTACAATTACCTGAAAGGAGCTTGTAGTGAGGTGGGGTTGGTCTGTTCTTCCATATTAAAAGCAATAGGACAAAAGGAAACAGCCTTAAGTTGGGCTGGGGGAAGTTTAGATTGGATATTAGGAAAAATTTATTCCCCAAGAGGGTTGTCAAGTGCTGGAACAGGCTGCCCAGGGAAGTGGTGGAGTCAGCATCCTTGGAGGTATTTAAAAGCTGTGTAGATGTGGTGCCTAGTGACCTGGTTTAGTAGTAACCTGGCAGTGCTGGTTTAACAGTTGGACTTGACCTTGAAGGTCTCTTCCAACCAGAATGATTCGATGATTCTATGATTTTTTTTTATGGATATATATATATAATTTGATATTTTTGAGGGAAGAGCCAAATCTGTAAAGAGCTTTTCATTCAAATATCTTTAGGGAAAACTGTCTTTATAGATATAAAGAAGCTTTCCTTTCCACCAATATTTGCATTTGCTTTCATTAATCTGTATTTCCTGTCTCAATTCCTCCTTACTCTCTGTAAAGTCATGCACATCTCAAACTTGACCACACAGCACTGTAGGAAACCATCACCTTTTTTGTTCTTTCCAGCCTCAGCACAGACAGCTCTTGCAAAATGATGCCTTGGTACCCAGCAGTGGCATCAGGAGCTTTTGGGATAAATTTAATATCCACGTGCACATCCAGAAGCAGACAGGGTATATTTAATTGCACAGCTCCACATTAAAGACCCTATTTAGCTTTTATAAATGATTCATTCAGCAGCTCAGTCCACCAAGGCCTGATTTCTAAGAGACAGTCTGGTCTTTAAGTACTTAAATGAGGGATCACAATGCCAAATTAGCAGGACATGTGGATGTGACACTGGATTCACACAGCATGCATGAACATCAATAATTTGAGTCATTTTTTCCAGGGCCAAATCAGGGGGAACTGCTTCTTATGCAATCTCTCCCAAGCCTTGTTACAGCAGGAGCTGCCCCTGTGCTCCAGGCAATGACCCACTTTGCTCTGTTATTATGAAAAGCAATAGTTATAAATAGTTATAAATAGTTATAAATACTTACAATGTTGAGTCTTCTCTCCCACAGTGCTGGACAGATAGGTGAAATTTCCATCTATTTGTCTTGATGCAAAAGACTCACCTTCTTCAAGTCATCTCAATCACACTTACAGGGTTAGCTTAAAAGCGCACATTTCTTGAGCACCTTGTGACAGACAGAGATGAGTGCACAAAGATGAAAGAGGACTTTATAAAAGGTGCTGTCTGTAAATGCCTAAAAAAAATGAGAGAAAAAGAAATTTTAAAACTCCACACACAAGCAGAGTTAACACAATCATGCATGACCAAAAGTAAGTGTTTGGAGCAGTAGGAAATGGCTGGGAGATGAAGGAGAGAGGACTGGGAACACTGTGCTTGGGGGGAGAAGTTTCCATTTTGTCAAGGGTGCTGCAGGGAAGTGTTGCTTCAGCTCATGAAGTGTGGCAGTATCTACCCATTTCCCTCAAGTGTTGGTGAGCTTATTCTGTATACACATTTGTGCTTTAAAGTAGTAAGCACTGAGATGGAAGCATCGGATTCATGTAGAAAAGAGTGGAGATGAGTGATTTAGTTTAAACACTCTCACCACTAACAAGTAAGCACTGAAGATATGTGCTTATGCAGGGAGGAATGGTAGACAGGGGAAAACTAGCCTCTTCGTTTTGCTCCTCTCTTTCTAGTTTACACATCAAACAGTAGATAGCAATTAAATTGAAATATAACCTGTGGTATAGTGTGATCAGTTGGAAAAGTGAAACCACAGGAGACTTCAGTTGATCACACAATAACAGATGGGGTAATAAAACCTAGGACAATAAGGAATATTTGCAGAACAAATGAAAGATCAACTTCCCTTCTGGCGCAGAGGCAAGAAAATAGGCAAGTGTTAAAGAACAATCTAAAAGGCAAATTGATGAGGGAAAGAACATATGGCAAAGATAGAAACTGTTAAATACACACAGAGGAAAATGTATGTTTTTAAACCCTCTTTACAGCGTGACTGTTTCTAGCCTTCATGTGCTTTTTTTTTTTTTTTTTTCCTGACCAACCTTGGTGAAGAAATAATTCCTTGGATCTCTGTAGTACAAAGCATGAAGAAATATAAGTTCAACATAACAGGCAGAAGAAAGAGAAAATGAGACTTTAGCACAGCTGATCTGAATAAAAAATGCTACCAAGATTTGTTTTTCCCATTCATGCTGTTGTAAAAGCAATTATGCCATGCAGTTAGACACCGGATGGGCACTGGATCTGTTTAGGGAATTGCTGTTTTTAAGGGCAGTATCTGAAGAGTGTCCAGTGTATTCCATCCTGCTTTCTGCTGGGAAAAGAAGAAACAAAATAAACATTACAAGCATCAGTAAACTACTTGAACACTGGAGTCTCTTGCAACTACTCAGAGTTTGCTGAAACAAGTCTGCTGCAGGGCCAGAGAAGCCTGGTGGGTGAGATGCAGTGACCATGCAGAGATCCAGCCTACAAGGGAAGCTCCAAACACAGCCAGAGCTTGTTCACTCCCAGTAGGACATGCAGGACCTCATGTGTCCTACATCTCAGCAGCCCCAAATGGTCTTCAGCTTCTGAGTGAGGCATATGTGAGGAAAGGTACCCAGATCAGTGCTCACCACCATCCCCAGCCCAGTGCATCTAGAGCAGCATGGATGCAGTCAGTGGTTCCCATCCAGCAGTGACAGCTCCAGGACCCATTTGTGAGTTCATCACAGACTCAACACTGAGCAGCCCAGCTCCTAACATAGGCAGGAAGGCTGTCTTTAAACACATGGTGGAACTGCAGATTTCAGTGAGAACGCCAGCCCCTCTTGTTCCCTCACTCCATGCCTAGCTCTTAGCTAGGAAGGTCCCACTGAGTTCACTGGGATTGTCCTATACTTAAAAGAAAGACCTGCCAGCTACCTGCCACTTGCACGGGTGACAGGGCTGTGGCTCATGCATGGGGACTGGTCACTTGTTCAGTGGGATAAGCAACAGAGATGTATAAAACCTCCCTGGGCCCCAGAACTGGATCTAGCCTTGTGCAATTCTTTGCAAGATCAAAAAGCACAGTTGAACAGAATTGAAGTCAAAATCCTGGATTTAGAAGTAACACCCTTTTTTTTTCTTCTTATGATAATTTGAAAAAGACAAATGTAAGAAAATGAAACAAAGAAGTCCCTCCCTATCCCTACCTACAGCACCATTAGAATACATCATAGTGAATCTTGTTATTCATGGTAAGATGAAACCGACAACAGGGAGACAACAGGAACACTGATGTTTATCACCTGGGCTACACTGCAGAGCAGTGTGAGCTGTATTCTCAGCAGAGCTTTTTCTGGTTTATGACTCATGCAGAGCCCTGCTTTTCTGCTCCTCTCTCACCTACTCTGACAAACAAGAGAGTTATAGATCATAGAATCATAGAACAGTTTGTGTTGGAAGGGACCTTAAAGATCACCTAGTTGCAACCCCCCTGCCATGGGCAGGGACACCTCCCACTAGTCCAAGTTGCTTAAAGCCTAGTGTGGCCTGGCCTTGTTACAGGTAAATAAATAAATAAATAAATAACTATTATTTTTAACCAGAAACCAAAAAGGAAATTTCATATACTGATACATCTTTTGCATGCAGGTACATCTGGATCTTGAATCCAAGACCATACTTGTGCAACGACTTAGGCTTTGCGCCCTCCCTCTCTGAAGCCTCAGTTGAAGCTCTCTAGTTTCAGGCTGCCTTCTAATTTACAATCATTTACCTATAGCAGTAGGACAGCAATGAAGGGAGGTTTCTGAGGACTCCAAAGCCAGGAAAGAGGTGGAGAGGTTGGGAGGAAGAGATGAAAAGACCAGAGGATGCAAATAGTAGGGTAATGCAGAAGCAATTCTGGGCAGTAGATGTGTTTGCTGACAGTGACTCTGTCACCCTGTTTAAGATCTTTCCAACAATGTAGGTAGATTTTGGGGTTTATTGGTAAGGGATTCACTTTTCTCTTTTTTTAAGGATGGACATATCTATGTGTTTCAGCACAAAAGAAACCAGATGGAACTTAAAAAAATGAGCCAGAGGGTGGTAGAGAGTCCTCTTCACCCTACCCACAGTATCAAAGCTGAGCCTGCAGAGGTTTCAGAAGCTGAACTTATGGGCCGAAAGTGAATTAACATAGGAGGCATCCACACATCCAGATGGGAGAGGATATGTGCTCTATGAGCCTGCTTTATCTACACTGTGTTTAATCTTTTTGCTGGCTTTACAAAGGGGCAAAATCTTGACCTAGTCATAAACTCCTGACAACCTGAAATTACAGACAGCCTTTATAGGGGCCACAAAAAAAAAAAAGGGCCTTAGTGTCTGTTTTCAGATAGCTAGGCACAACCAGAATTTAAACAGTGCATAACACCAGTGTTTATGTATGACACATTAAGATATAATCAGGATGCACAGCCAAGTGAGTTAATCTTTTATGAAAATACTTGTATTGGGAACCTATTAAAAAGCTCCTATAAATTCATTCTTTTGACTGAACTGCAAAAAAAGCACCTCAAAACATAGCAACAGCTTTCCGGTTTCTTGAGTGTTAGGCTTATGGGCTCATCTTCCTGAAATACTTAGTGGTTTCCTCTCCTCCAGTCATTTTATGATGGGATTATTTTGGGGGGGGGTGGAAGTGGAGGAGATTTTTTTTGGTGTGCTAATACTGCAACAGTGAAGCTCTTCCCTCCGGCTGGTTTTAATTTGTGGACATCTGAAACATTTGGGATCAGATTACCCACTGGCAAGTAGGACAATGACATTGCTGTAATGAGCTGGAGACTAATTTATAGGCTTTGCAGATGTGAATCCATTAGCATGCAAATCATGAGCAGCCCCTGCCTATAAATAAAAGAACTTACCTTGCCAAGAGATGGCTGTCCCAAAAATATAATGAGTATTATAAATTATTGGCAGAGTTCAGATTCCTTTGTATTCTTGCTCCTTTGTATTCTTGTATTTAAAGATAAAATGTATAATACAATGCATGGCACAGGCAGTTGTATGTTTTGCTGCCCAGTGTTATTAGTACCTTTTGCCAACTGCCACTCCTTCATTTGTTAGAAAAAGGGCTATTCAGACTTGTTGGCAACTTTGAATAATACCTTACTAGATGGTAGTACTCTGAAAAGCAAGGATCAGCTGTGGTGAATGCACTGAACTGTGGCTTGGGAGAAGTTTTCTGTTCACAGCTCTGCTCAGACATAGCTTTTCCTCAGACTTTTTGTACGGCCTTGGGCAAATCATTTAAGCAGTCCATGCCATCATGTCTTTAGCTAAGATATAAGGAAAGTTGAAGTTTGTCTTACCTGTGATTTCTGTTTAGGGTTTTGGAACAAATCCTGTCTTTACTGCTATCTATAGAGGGCTGTATGTGTTGGCACATGCTGGACACTCCTGACAGCAGTAATAGCTTCTGAAGTTACAATTTCAGAAGATAGATAGGAATAAGCTCAAATGCTATGTGAGCAAAAATCTAAGGGATTCTTTTTAATTTTTTTTTTAATTGATGAGAACAACTTACTGAGACTGCACTTACTGATGTGATTGGCTTTATAGAGACATGAACGCAGGCAGTGCATGTTGCTATTTGCACTTTGACAGCTTCCTGTTTCACCAAAACACCTTTTAATGACAGAAGAGCAGAAGCAGCAGAACTGAGGAATTCCTACAAGTTTTTTGAAAACACATTGCCTTGTAGAGTGAAGAATCCCAAAGTATCACTTTCCTCCCCTAAAGGAGAAGCTCAGAGAGAACCTTACAACTGTTATTTTTTTTCTGCTTATAGAGCTACTTGTACTGTTCTCTTTTGCTGCTCATATTGCTCCTTGTTTCTTCCTGAAGAACCTTTTTAGGTTCATTCCAGTGGAAGAAAAATCCTCCTGAAAGTGAAATAGACCTGCTGGAGAAAAGGCTCACTGACAGCTTCGCTTATTTTATGGACATATTACATCAGGCTAAGCCTTTGCCATCTGCTCTTGCCTCTGATTGTAAATGGAAAAAAAAAAATCCAACCAAACAAAAAGAACAAATCACAAGAACACCAAGGAGATAAAAGTGATTTAACTGCCTGTATATGATCCGCCAACAATGCAGCTTGCACTGAAGATGTTCTTTCTCATGATTCAGACACAAATCACAAGGAAAATGGTTCACACACGACACAGTACATTTCCTGCTGAGCTGGAGTTTTCTTGATGCAAACCCGACTCCACAAGAGGCTTTAATTGTACTTAAATGAAATTATGTCAGCTTTATGTAAAGATTAACCTTAAATATTTTTTATATTTTTTCAGCTCAGGCAGTAAAGCACAATGGGGTGTAAATTATTTAAGGGATAATACTCATGGCTGAGGAATGTGTGAGACAATAAATGGCTTTTGTAGGTAACTGAACACCACAGCAAGGCTGTGAGGTATCTGAGAAGCACAGAAGGCATTAATTCTAACTATGTCCCAGTGCCATGTTCAACAAGGAAGAAGTTAAACAAACATGAATGTGAAGATTGTATTTTTCTGACCATGTGATAATTTGGAAAATCTATGCAGCTGGTTTGCTAGAGAACAATCACCAAAAAACATTGAGATGAGCAGATTAATGGGGCAAATAATTAGGAAGCAGAAAAAAAATTATGAGATTCAGCGTGTGCAGGTGTCAATAAAAATGCATCCTCCTCGGGAAGCTTACGTGTTGTGCTCTGTGATAAATCCTTCTATCGACATGGAGGTTGTTATATGGTATTCTTCATGAGTTGTTAAGCACAAAGACAGAAGACATAAACCATCCATACAGCATATCATAAATCACTGTAATGCCCTTTTAAGGCTTGTCCCTTAAGAACTGAAATTATAATTTAATGTGTTATATTCATCTGTGGAATGCAAATTCCCATAGAACCGGGTTCATTGGGAGCATAATGGGGGAAGATCATGAATGGAAATATTAACAAGCACTATATCCATTCCTTCAATTTCTCTTTAAGTTATTTAAGTTACTAAAATTTAATTAGTATCCAGACATTTGATTTTCTCTTCGGATTATGAACTAGAGACTCTAAATTGTGATGTATATATATATGTGCTTCAGCATAAAACATATATAGGCTTACCTCTTCTGATGGTTAACTCTACTGAACCATCTTCTGTGACACGGAAGGACCTGTGTCAGCTCACAGTCCTGCAAATACCTACAGTGTCTAACCTCTATTTACTGTAACAGCCTTTGAGAACGAGGATACAGGAATTGCTGCTGTCCTCCCCAGAGGGTCAAGTGCATGTACACATAGTGAGGCATCCAGCAACTGCATGGAATATGTGAGTTACATTAACTTGTGTTACTGGGAAGGACTGTGGTAGCTACAGGACTTGCTTTCACTTCTGAAAGGAAATCCTGCGGCAGTGATTGACCCTTGCTGCAGTAAGGTGAGTCTTCATTCAGTGGCCAACAACAGTAAATTAGTTTACATTTTGCACAAGGCTGAACAGAAACAAATGGAACTTCAGAACTCAACTAAAAACAAAACCAAACCAAAGCAACCCAAAACCAAACAACAAACCCAATTATTTGTATTTCTTTTATTTATTTATTTATTTAGACAACATGACTAATTCCTCTTATTCCAATATCTATATTGCTATTCATTAATGAATTGATGCTCTGTTCTTTTGCACAATGAAGATCAGCTTACCCTTGACATGAGCAACTACTGGACTAATTTGTTCCAAATGAAGCAATTATTCAAGTTAGACTCTTAGTATTTAAGAATATAATGTTTGCATCTTCCACATAGATCAGAAAAGGCACAGTAAATTAAATGAACAATATTCTCACTACTGATGACAGGTGACTGTGTGAAATCAATATTATATCTGTAATATATATGCCATTTGTACAGTTAGCTGGCATTATAGGTGGGGCTAGCTTAAGGTTACCTGGCAACTGCCACAGTACAATCTCATTTTCACTCACTTTGGCAAATACTAACTAAGGCTGAAATCTTCCATCTGGATAGGAGCAGGAGTGATTGCTTTGCATTTTGATCAGAGTAGTTTCACTGTTTCTAGACAAGAGAGAACATAATGTTCTGACAATGTTAATACAATCTGATAACCTTTCTGATAACCTAAGAAGATGTACTGTCCCTCTTTGTTGTCATGAAGAATTAAAGCAAAATGTGCAAGTGGCTTATGTATCAGGGCCATGCATTTTACTGTGTTATTGAAAACTTGTTCAAATCTGTCCAAATTTCAGAAAACCGGTCTATAGAGGGTCAGTAATGTCACTCGTTTTTTTTCAGCAAAAGTCTCTGAAGAGTTTTTTTTATTTGTATGCTAATACTCTACACTGTACAGGATTAAACACAAGCTTTCCTGTATTTGTAAACCTGCAGACCTGTAGGCAGTCATTAGCATGTGACACAGGAGCTGAGAGCAAGCAAACTTGCTTATCTTGTACCATGACGGTGTCCATGTAACTTAGCATTGCCCAACCTAGACAGAAATTAGTTACTCATGTTCTAAACAGAGTACTGCAGTAACACATAGCTCAGTCAAGTTACTCTAAATTAATTCATACTAGAAGTGTCCCACATACATGAATATGTAATCTAACTCTAAAGATCTAAAGGGATATATTTCATTCTTTTTAAAGAGAAAAGTCATAGACAGAAGGGATGACTGAGGTTAGACATTGGGAAGGGGCAAGGAAGGCTGAAGCTCATACAAGATGAACTATAACTGGCCTGGCAAGAAGTACGGGACAGGAAGGCAGTGAGAATAGCTGAAAGCACCTGCAGAAAGAGAGGAGATGTGATGAAGCACAGAGGAGCAAGGGTAGAACTGGGCAGAAAGAAGAAGGAGGCTGGGACTCTGAGGAGGTATGAAGCTGGATGAGCATCTAGACTTTATCACAACGCACAGGCTGTACTCCCATGTTCTTTCAAAAGATGTGCTTTTGTATGTACATTCTAACTAAAGATGAGAATAAATGAGGCAGAATAGCAAAGACAGATGAAAAATAAAGGACAGTCATCACTTCTTATAAACTAGCTATGAGGAAATCAGAGCACTATTAATTCAGAGCATCTTTAATTCAAGCTCAATGGCAAATGTTATTGTACATGTCTGAGTATTCATTGGTGTTTAAATTTTGCACAAAAGATCTATGCTCTGTGTTAAGATCTAATGTCTTTTTGTAAAATATGCCATATACACAAAATTATTCTGAGAAATTATGTACCTGAAAAGGCAAAAGGATACCTTATCCTCCAATAAAAGAACAATTTGCTTCAGTCCAGTGGGCTGTCTTATTATTATTGCTATTTTCCTATTCCTTACAGGCCTAGGAAAAAAAAACAACATAACACCAGCAAACCAGTGCAGCTACTGTGCATCAACCTAAGCTCTTACAGATCAAAGGAGAGAGACCATATTGCAGAAGTGAAGGGCTGTGGCAGAACAACACCTCTCTTCATATCAGCGAGACTTGAAATTGGACAGTTTTGCTGGTTGCAATTCTGGCAATGAAACATGAAGCAAAAGTGTTGCATAGGTCTGATCAGGTACTTAACAGTAGTACTGAAAGCAAGACTGTTGCTAAGTGTGTTTAAGATCAAGCCAATGTCCCTATAAATAGTCATTATCCTTTAAAGAATCATCATTGTAATAATCTCCCAAACATTTAAATTCTATTTTTTTCCCTTTCTGCTTATCCTGTAGTATATTGTAGATAGCAAGGAGTACAGTTTGATTGCTAGAAACCAGATGAATCTGTAGCCTTAGATACTAGATCCCTTTTCCCAAGGTCTTTTATTTATCAACCAAGTATTTTTGATCAGGAAGCTAACAAAAACCAAACACAGAACTCTGCAATGCTATTCTTGAAATCCTTTTTTTCAAAATACATATTGGGAAACACTGTGTCCTTCTGCTAGATTTTCCATAACAAAAGAGAAATTTCCAAAAGCCTTACAAAACCATACATTTGGATAACAGTGCTCTCCCTCAAGCCTGCAAGGTTCTGTGCGTGCTTGGGTGACTATTGCTTTAGTAAGAGCTTTTGTGTAGTTCAATATCCACTTAGCATTGGATTTTCAGAACATGACTGAGAGGCAATTACTGTCTACTCTTAGCAAGTTGGAAGCTGAATGCTATATCCACTCTGATTATATCTCCAGAAAGTATATGCCAATAGCAATCTGAACATTGATTTCACATTGATTAATACTAGTAGTGAAATACAAAAGGACATCACTCAATGTGCAAGTTCATCGGTCAGTTTATAGCAAACTGCTCTCTTGAAGAACATTCCAAGAAAGCCTCCAAACACGTGACTATACCACAACTCTACTTAAGAGTCCACCTCACTGTTAATTTGCAATTGAAGTATCAAAATCAGAAACCCAGTTCTGTGCCCAGTCAGATTGTAGAGGGAGATGTATCAGTAATTGGTAGTCTCCAGATTCATGCTGGAAGTATTGAAGGTGCCCTGCCTTTGAGATGATGAGCAGTAGTGACTGCAGGGACAAGAGCAAATGGAGAGTAACAGATCCCTACACATTTTGGAAGAGCTTTTAGAGTCCAGGGGTTACCTTCCTTGAAATAAGTTCCCATTTATTACTATGAAGAAAAAAGCATACTAAATAGAAACGAAACTATGTTCTGGAACTAACTTTCTCTCTTAATTCAGAACACTTTAGTTTTGAAATCTTCTAAGTTGGTCTTTACAGTTGGCAAAACAAGCACCATTGACTAACAGAGTCAAAGCACATCTCAGAGTTTGAGGACATCATGGAGAAGAAAAGGGAGACATTTTTCATGTTTAGTCTTCATATGTGACTATTATATGAATCCATAAGAAGACCTGAATTTTGTCACTATTACATTGTAAAAAATACATTTTTCCCTGAAACCAGAGAATTCATTTCAGATTGATCTATCCGTGGCAAAACAGAGTCTGCTTGTTAACACTATTAAATAAACTGCTATTTAATCTGTCCATTTGTGCCTCTCTTTACCTTTGCACTATACTTAAAAATTTCAGGGATTTGTCATGGAGCCATACATTAAAATTTGAAATAGTGGCATGAAAATCTATTTCTCTATTTTAAAAAGAGCACATTAGGTTGAAAACTTACACAATTTCAGCTTTTCTAGGAGCAGTTCTAGTACTTCAACCCATTCATTTGTGTTCTTAACACCAAAGAGGGTATGCAAATCACAATCCATTTCCTGGCTAGCAGAAATGTGTTTGGTTAGGTCTTGATGACCTTTCTTGACTTTGAATCACAAGCATCTGACAGCTGTAGATGCCATGAGGTCCTTGTATCCTCATAATTAGAGACATCATTTTCTCAGTCAAAGACCACAATATATTTCTGAGCAGTTTATGGGCCCAAATATGTATAATGCATTTGTAACTTTGAGTCACCCTTCATACAGCTACATGACAAGTTATAAATTCAGTCTTTTTCTAGACACAGTTTCAGAGAGTTTGGTTTTGACCATTTTGCTTATTCCAAATATACAGTGGCCAGATGGTACAATTCTGACTTCTGTATTCAGCCCTTGAGTGAACTGCTGTTACACTTCTAAGATCTTTTTCTATAGATTAAAACTATGAGAATCCCCTGGATTACGGGGATAAAAGTGGGACACAGGAAGTCTTCTGAAGTTTATCTTTCTGGCCATCTTGGAAGTCTTGTGGTATTAAGCTTAACTTGATGTTCACTTGTAATTTCCTTTCCCCTTGAAATTTCCTTTCTTCTTGAAGCATTTTCAGTAGAGTCCAATGGAAGAAAGAGAGCTTTTCTAGTTCAAATCTTTATGTTGAATTTTCCCATGTATTCACTCTTCTTCCCAAACTCTTGTATTTTAGGGTATAACAGGAATTGGTACAGAAAAGGGCAATCAGTATGACCAAAGATCACATAGGGAGAAAGATTAAATAGAATAGTCCACTGTAGACTGGAATAAAAACAGCTGAGGGAGGACACACCTAATGTATAAGGAATAATGAATGGTGGGGGGAAAATAGGGAATGCTTATGCAGTGTTTCTCACAGTACAAAAGATGGGTAGCATCAAAAAACTAAGCAAAAAAGAAGCTAAAACAGTATGAAAAAGTATTTTCTCTTGTTTGTATACAATTGAGCTGTGGAATTTGCTGCCACAGGATGGTCCTGAAGGTCAAAAGCATAAAAAGGTTCAAAAGGAATTAGATACATTCACAGAAGAAAAATCTGTCACCTATTACTGAATACATAAAGATAAAACCACTGTCTCAGCAAATACCTAGGTTGCAAATTAATAGAAACTGGGAGAATTTACCAGAAGAATGGGCACTATACTCTTTCTACCCCTTCTTTAAGAATCCTCAACTGACTTCTGTCAGAAATAAGCTACTGGGTAAAAAGGACCCTGATCTGACCCAGAATAGCTCGTCTGTGTTCCCGATCCCTTCTTCAATTGCCTTTGCAATTCTTCAGGGAGATGAGATGATTATGGTAGACTGAAGGCAGTTAAGGGGGATTTTTGTTTGTTACCTGTCTTTGCAGAAAGGACATCTTAGCAAGGCCCAAGTCTTGTCTCTTATTTCTATGCTGGCATGGATCTCAAGGTTTTACTTTTGCTTCAACGGTTCTTTAAAGAATAAATGATGTAAGGTTATGTTGAACCAATGGTACTGAATATATGCTAGCTTTATCCACAGCTCCCACTCCAGAGGGTTCCTCTCCCTAACTCTGTAGTGCCTGGGCTCAGCAGCACCCACCATCATCATTCTTAGCAGTGCTTTGCCTTTGTTCAGCAAGGTCATGATGTGGAGAGGGCAGAAAGCAGCACTTGCTCAGGTAACTACTTCACTGAGCACTCAGGTAGCCTCTGGTAACTCACCGACTGTGTAATCGGGCAAACAGTGACAGATGCCACCCTATCATCAATGGTGTGGTTACAGTCTAGACAACCAAAACGGAAAACTAACCCTGGCAAGGATCTTGCTTGTTAAAGACTTGCTGTCCTCTGGGAGAGGGAAGGAAGGGTACCTTGCTCTGGTATCAGGTGGCACGAAGGTGCTGGTGAACCCATGCTCCAGGTAGACCCGCCTTCACTTCACATGGTTTTTGAGCAATTTATCCTGCATAAGGGGAGTCACACGTACAGAGCTTCCTGAGGAAAACCGAGCCCAAGCTTCTTCTGCAAGTTTGGTCAGTCCAGTCACTGGAGTGCTTCTCGGAAAAGAGTAATTTTGAAAAGTTTGGCTAACTACCATTTTTGAAACATGGAACCAGGGGTTTATTTCTTATCATTACAGGGTTTTTCTAAGTATTTTATAACTAAAGTTGATGTTCTCAGGGACACAGCCCATCGCTTTGATGCACAAAGTCCAATGTCTACAATACAATGACACCTTGACAAAGCATATTGTTAAAATGACCAGAACACAGGTAGTATGGGAGTGATGATGACTAATAGCAAATACATGTGATCAGCTCACAATCTAACATGCATTTGTCTGATACATTTCCACTGTACATTTGGTTCTTTTTTAGGATTACAAAGGCTAGAGTGACAGGGCAGGTGTGTGCATGGGCAATATGGTTGTATGCTATGGGAAGAGATTTAAACTAGCACCTTAATCATTCCCTTCCTTGGCTCCTGGAAGGAGCAGAGCCATAATAGCATGGCCATCTCCAAAGGCAAGTATATGCTGCTCCTTACCTCTGCTTACCAGCCTAGACAGCGAACTTCACTAATACAGCTGTATTACTCCAGTATCTTGAGTAGCTTGGCTTTGCTTACCCACTTCCTGGCTGTGTTCAGAGCTGTGGATGTATCCTGGGGGAGAATCTGCATTCATGTAATACCAAACATCAGTAGCACTGCCAGGTGAGAGTCACAAAAGCACGTGGCATACCTGCCACCGCATCTCAGTGACATATAACCCTTACATCCTGCAGACACCAGATGTGCATAGGATCCTTCTGACTTCCAGTTCGACAAGGCTTGAGCTCTGCAGAGGATGATCAGAGCTCAGTCCTAGGTGGTTTTTACCACTGTAGAAGGCTGCTGGCCTTCAACAGTCGGGATGGCAAGGAGGACTTAGGAGCTGTAAGTGTGACCATAGAAAGCTTAGTTGTCTCTTCATGGCAGATGATAGAAGGTTTCCTCACCATCATCCCTACTCTGTACCTGGGCTTCCAGATCTGGGGACTAGGCCACTTGCCTTGGAGGGGAGCCCAAAGCACATGATTAAATGTGACCTCCTCCCTGCACAGAGCACATTCAGCAAGTGACTTCCAGAAATACAAGCGTTCTGTGTATTTAGGTACTTACTATAGATGAAAGAGACAAGGATTGATGGACCAGGGGCCAGTCTGTTTTCAGTTGTACCTTGTGATAGGATAAGAGGTAATGGTAGCAAGGTGAAACACAGGAAGTTCCACCTCAACATGAGGAAAATCTTCTTCACTGTGCAAGTGACAGAGTACTGGAACAGGCTGCCCAGAGAGACTGTGGAGTCTCCTCATCTAGAGATGTTCACCACCTGGATCTGTTCCTGTGTGGCCTGCCCTAGGTGTTCCTGTGCTGGCAGGGGAGTTGAACTTGATGATCTCCAGCGGTCCCTTTCAACCCCTACCATTCTGTGATTCTATGACCTCTGTTCATTTGGAGATGGAGGGCCTCATGTGAAATGTCAGCAAGCTGACTCATGGACTCTGACATACATATGCTCAGGAAAGTTCATCATGGCTTACTTGTTTTTCCTTCTGCATAATCTTACAGGAAGACCTTAAGATGTTCTAAAGAGCCTGAATATAACTTTGTTTCTCTCACTCTGCTGACATAACTAGTGGAAAAAAAGCATTAGCAGCACAGAACCCATTTTGCTTGAAAATATTGGACAGTGAGTAAAATGCAAATAAATGCAATCTATGCAGCATCTGTTCAGCATCTATGAAAACACTGTAGCTCTAGTGAAGATTTTAGCTGCAAAGGGCTTCCTGTAGAGACCACAGGGAAATTATGTAGTCAGTTGATGATGCATATAGCTAGAAAAGAATCTAAAATTAAAAATTAATTCAGTTTTGTTGGCAGCTTGCTGAAAATAAGCAATTAATTATTTACTATGAATACATACATATTTGTCTTGGAGTGTTCCACAGGTCCAAATGATCTCTGGTACATCATTTCTACATTTAAAAGAAACCTTAAACACCATCAGAGTCCTTTTTTTTTTGTTGTTCTCCACCTCCTGAATAAAAATAACCAAAGACCTGGAAAGACAGAAACTGCCCCTCATGCTCATTTCCACTAAGCACATCCCAGAAGAGAGGAAACACATAGGTGGGGGAACAATTCATCACTTGAGCTTGAGCACTGACTTACAGCATCATACTTCACTGGCAACCCTGACCACTAACTATTAGCAGTTTTTTATTCCAGGGAAGGTGGTAGACCATGGTCACAGGTAAGAAACTTTGGGAAACTACTTCCAGTTTCTTAGAGTTTGGTTTATGCAGTGGAATCTGAAGCTTAATGGTCTCTTAGGGCTTTTTTTTTTGAATTCTTAGTATTGTAGTTCCTGGCATTCCCAGCCATCCCCAGACCTTTCTGTCATCATTCTAAATCCTTTTCTTCAGACACGAGTTTTACACTCTGGCCTTAAAGTGTAACTATAGATTATACACTCATTAGGCTTCTGAACACAAGCAGGATCAGCCCTTGTAAGTATTTGGACAGCCCTTGAAAGCCCAATATCCTATGGGAAATGCTATGGCTGATTCACCAGGTGCCAATATTCTATCTGGCAATTCACAGTTGGTACTCTTCCAATTAGCAGTAGGAGACATAACCACTAATGCTGCCAGCTGCTACCTGCAATGTCTTTCTTATCTGTTGTATTTTTTTTTTTTTCCTAGCCTATTTGTTCTCTAGTATCTTTTGAGAGAGATTCTGCAACAAGACAATGGCATTAACAGATGCCGTCACAAAAAGGGCAAGTAGCATACATAGCCTAGAAATAAGGCAAGGGAACAACATACTGAAAAAGACAGGAGTTTTGCCGTGTAGAAAGCATTCGAGGCATGAGGAGGAAGGTCTGACCTAACAGAGTGGCTGTTCTCTCTCCTGGCGGCTGCTGGCTTGTTGGGCGGGCACAGGGGCGTGCGTTCTTCAGGCACGGGCGAGTAGGTTGAGTCGTGATCTATACCTGCCAGCTGGGGAGAAAGGCGTAGGGCTCAGAGCCGTTTATTTGATTCCACCGATGTCAAGAGGCACACACGGTGGTGTTCAGGCCTCCCTCCCTCCCTCCTCTCCCTCGGTGTGGCAGCGTGCGCGGCTCCGCAAGATGCTGCGGGAGAGAGGGGCTGCCCTGCGGCGGGGCTGCAGGGAGAGGAGCGCCGAGCTGGCGGGGCTGGGGAACACCAAGTCAGTCCTGCAGGCCCCGGCCGCGCTCAACAGCGGGGCGGTGGGGAGGCCGGACGGACCCGGGAGGAACCCCCAACCCAGACCTGCGAAGCCCAGAAAGTATCTCCCAGCCTCGGATGCGGGCACGCTGCCCGACTCTGAGAATACACCGGCTGGAATCGCAGAGCCTAAACCACAGACAGACACCAAGCCCACCCCTCCCGGTTCCTGGGGGCAGGGGCTGCCGGCGCCCCCCCGGCTCCCGGTCGCCATGGCAACAGGCCAGGCCGCAGCCCGCCCGCCGCCTGGCCGCGCCGTGTTTCTCCCGCGGGGGCGGCTGCCGCCGCAGGGTCCAGGTCCGGCGGCGCCGTCCCCGGCTCTGCTCTGCATCCCGGGTCCTCCACGGCTGGCGGAAGCCGCCAGGACGGGACTTCCCGCTCTCCCGGGGCAGGGGGGAGGCTGCAGCCGCCGGGTCGTGCCCGCGGCGAGAAGGGCTGGGCCCAGCCCGGCTGCGCCACCGGGGCCTGCCCGGGGTGGGAGCGGAGGAGGAGGAGGAGGAGGAGGGACTTCGCAGCGGCAACAACTGACGTGTCCCCGCTATGGAGCTCGGCGTGATTCATCAGCAGCGGCGAGGCGGCAGCAGGGTGCCGCGCACCGTCCCCGTGTAGGCACAGCCCCGGCGGGAGCAGCCCCGGCACCGCTCTCCCGCCCGCACCGCCCGCCTCCTTCTCCTCCTCACCGCTTGCTCCTCAGCGCCCGCGGCTACGCGAGGATCCCGGGGGAGGCAAGATGGAAGAAATCTTGCGAAAGCTGCAGAAGGAGGCGTCGGGGAGCAAGCACAGGGCGATCAAGGAGAGCTGCACCTGGGCCATCGGTAAGGAGAAGGAGCGCGGGCAGCAGCGCCGGGCTGACCCCGCCGCGGCCGGGCTGCCCGCGGGGGAGGGGGGCACGACACGGCCCGGCCCTGCCCGCAGCGGTGCGGGGCAGGTGCTCCTAATGGAGAGGTTTTGTAACGGCGGGGGCAGGGAGACCTCAGCAAACTTGTTCCGCGCTGGCCGCGGAGCCTCCGGAGGGTGGGGAGGGACCCGAGCGCTTCAGGCGGTTCAAAATGCCCGGGAGCTCCGCGCTGTTGAAAGGGGCTGTGGCACCTGCTGGCGGTCCCGGAGAGCATCCCAGTCCTTCGCCATCCCCACCTCCTGAGTCTGCTCCATGGGTCTTGCGAGGCAGATACGGGTATCAGTAGCTATCAGCTTCTGTGTATGTTGGAAGGGGCTGTCTTTTCTCTAAAAGCCTCCTCACCTTTCCTAAATCATCATAAAAACCCCCTCCAGTACGTTTTTTTCACTGCTGTCTTATATTTGGTCATTTATTTTAAAAGCTGTGGGTTTTTTTCTGGATTCCATGAGCTCTTTTATTATTGCTGCATAATGGAAATAATGATCCATAAAATTAGTTCTTTTAAGGGAATACAATCTTAGGTACATTTTAGGAGCCACCTATTTTCAGATGTTGACTGTGACTTGAAGTGCTTTTCATGCTAACTACCTGAAACAGTAGTCAGCAAGACCCTTAACTTACATCAGTATAACTGTGATATTTAAAATTGCTTTAAATTCTTATTTTCCATCCTTAGATACTTACAGCAATCTGTGTTAGTTCATACCTGTTGCTATCTTATTACTGGCCTTTCAGCTTGATGTTTTATGGGCTGCTTCATTAATTGTGTGTTATCCTTACATGGCAGCCATTCTAATATCCTCTGTACTGTTTCAGGTTTAGAATACGTGTTGCCAAAGTGCTGATATGTGAAAGGGAATTCACTGAGGAAGAGATAGTACTTGATGCCTTCTCACTGGGCACCCAGTGTCCTGACAGATTCATGCAAAGCCTTGGCAACTTGGAGCAACCGTGACAGTTGTTCTGTCAGCTGAATTAAACTTTAGGATTGTTGGTTCAGAGGTTGTAGCCACATGTATTACTATGATTGAACTCAAAAGTTTCTTTAAAAAGCCCTTTTGTTTCTTTTGGTTATACAGAAACCTTGGATTCCCCTGATGCTGCTATCAAGATACCTCCATATCAGCTGAGGTAAGAGCATTTCATGTTGAATCCTGTGAAGCTGTGAGTATTTGAAAAACTGAAGTAAAAATTTTAATTGAAAGTGAGGTAGACAGAGGAGGGGCCTGACTCTGTGTGATATCTTTAGTTTGTAGGCATACATATCCAGGCTGGTAGTAATGGCTAATTTGCTGATGAGCCCTTGGCCACTAGCCATGAATGAAATGTAAGGAAATGTGTTAGAAGGGCATGAGTATATATAATGGTGACACTTGGTTGGAAGGGAAGGCTGTCTTGTGGTCTAAAGAGTTTTCCTTCTAAGTCGTGGTGTTTATTCTCTTTTAAATCTCGATCAGTTTTTGTTTATTGAAAATAAATATTCTAGAAACTGAAAGGTTATATTGTCATATAGCTAGGACACCGGGATCTAAAATATTACAGTTCCCATGCCTAGTTCTTCCTTTAGCCTGATAGATTATCTTGAGTAAGCTGCCTTCCTTTTTCTGCCTTCATTTGTACACCTGTCAAATGGGGGAGGTGGCACTGCCCTCATTTGTAGAGCTATTTAAAAGATCTCATTTTGGAAATTCTGATTGTTATGGAGAAAGTAAATAGGCAAAATTATTTACTGTCCCTTCTGATGGAACCATTAGGAAGCATCAAAAGAAACTAGCAAGTGCACCGTTCAAAACAGGAGGACCCTATTCCCCATAGGTTAAGATGTGAAATGTTTAGGCTTGCCTTATTAGAGCATGTAATGGATGCTAGAGGTTTGCATGGGTTCAAAAAGCACCTCAACAAATCCAGGGAAGAAATTGATTGAAGTCTATCAGGTGCAAAGGTACTCCTTTTTATTCAGAAGTACTTTAGTTAGAGATGTTCGAGTTTCTAAGAGAGTATGGAGGAGTGTTGCTATAAATTTGTCCTGTCCTGTAGTCCTCCTAGATATCTGCTATTAGCTTCTGACAGACATGACACTTCTTTACCATGTTATTACTCTCCTGGTAGTATTTTTATCACCTCATTATTGTCCACTGCTCCTTTCAGATATGCTTGGGGCAGCTTTGTGCAAAGAAAGGGATTGAAGAACTAGTTATTCCAGAGCAGTCACCAAATAAGGAAGGAATAATAGCAGTTCTTTTGCTGCCAGTCCACAAAGGGCCTCAAGTCAATGAGGAATGGATGTTGCAGAGGTCTGATGTGACCAGTGCAAGACACATGCGTTTTCAACACAGGCTGGGCAGCTGAGAACAGCTGGATGAGTAATTTCCAGCAGCTCCATTAGGTTATGTTTACTTGGCACTGTGGTTGGAGGAACCTTGTCTCTTATCTTCCCATTTATCACCCTTCCATCTTTAATACAGTGATGGTCTCTCCTGTTTTAAACAGTATTCTCATTCCCCATGAATTAGGTAGCTATTACTACATTTTTTTTCCTTTTTCACTTACCTACTGCCTCTTTACAGACTTGTCTACTTTTTCTCTTCTTCCTCCAATGTTCTTAATATTGTATTTGTTCAGTAGTTTGGAGTTTTTTCCACTATAAATCCTAATCATTTTAAATAAAGCTAATACCTTGACAGGTGTAGCTATGATGAAGTAAGCTCTTAATGTTAGACTTGTCAGTAACAATGCACTCAATATTACTGGATGTCTTACAAAATGGAGGATACACTAGAGAATTTGAATAAAAGCTTTGGTTGTGGTGTCATTGGTATGGTTCTACCGCACAACCTTGTGGGAGATGTTGCTATCACCATTACCCTGAGCTTACTGTTTATTCTCTGCTAAAAAGCTACTGCCAGGCTCCAGATTGGCACGCTGGGCCACATCTTGGGCTGGGATTCATCTGCATGAGTTGCAAATTAGATAAATGTTCATCTTTGCTTGGTATTTGTTAAAGAACAGCACTGTGACAGTTTGGTTCCTAACATTGCAAAAGAATGGTCCTGAAAATAGAGTAATGGCAATGACCAGAAATACAGCCAATATAGGTGCAGGGTGGAGATGTCCCGATCATTCCCCTTTCCTGCTTTCATCCTTTATCCAGGTGCAGATTGTATCAGTGCTGTAACAGATGAGCCCCTGGGTGCTCATCTGCTTTGAATCTGCCATTCATGCTTTCTGCTATAAATTTTTTGAGTGTAGTAGCAGAGCCTGGGGGTATGTTCTGGAACACTCCACGATAGTAGAGTTAGAGAGAAGATATGTATAATCTTTCTACCAAGTAACCCTGCTCCACAACTCAGATTTGATATCCATAGCAGCAAAATACCAAAAGTGGTAAAGGCAGTGTGGCAAATGGTTCAGGAGAAGAGTAGGTATTTGTGAGGTCTCTTTTAAGAGCAGCAGCTGAATAAGCATTTTGAGCACTCTATGTACAGGGAGAAGTTTCAGCTTGTTGAGATTTTGGTGTGTTCTTAGAATATACTGGATACAAGGAAAGGACATCAGCACTTCTCTACAGTATATTTTGGGAGGTTCATGATCTAGGGCACATCTATGCTGAATAAATATGGGGGATAGAGATTCATGGGCTGCCATATCCATTTCAGATAGATACTGTCACAGTTTCAGAAATAGCAAATCCAGTAAGTACCTCAGTTGGTATTGTTTCTGTTTCTCCACAGAGCAGTATCTGGCTTCCACTAGCAAGTTGTGCTGGTGTTATTGCCATTTAACAGGTTGGCCATGCCCTTACTTAAGTTCTCCTTCTGGAACTGAAGAATGAAGTCTGCTCATGAGAATGAGAACATGTAAACTGTATACTCCCTTTTTTCTTACTTATAAAAGGCCATTTGCTGCTTTTTGACACCACAGTTCTAGATGAGTAGAGGTTCTTTATAATGTTTTTGTTTAAGACCATGATCCTAGTATGAGAATGGGGAGGACAAGGTATCTCCACATTTCCTCAGACTATGACTAGTTGAGTTCAAGTTGGTTTTTTTTTTTTTTAACAGGTGTTACATCAGCTACGTACTTATTTCCATGATACTGCTGAGTTAGATTACTCCTATGTTCTGTCTTCCTGACCTATCCATAGCTTCCTGTCTTGCATTCAGCCTCTGTTACCAAACACAGAGCAGGCCACATTGTAGTTCCCTGAATTCAGCTGTAGCATTTGAATGGGACCTGCTTCTTGCACTTGTCTGTTAGCAGTGTAGGTGGCAGTGCCTGCTATGTTTGGGAGCACCTGGGTTACTTTTGCCTCAGAGGAGGGCAGTGACTGGACATTCAGCCTGGAATGTCATTCTTTAACTAGTTTGATAGAGATCTGTTGGGGATATCTTCAGGGAAATAAATGAGACTTTTGCTATTCATCCTCCTTTGATGTTAGTTGGACTTATGAATCCAAATGCCAGTTAATGACCTTGCATATGAATTCTAGTGAGGGACGTTATTTACATGTCTTGCTTCCTAAAGAAATATAAATCTCCAGCTAATACAGAGTTTCCCACAGAGTCCTGTCAGCTATGCCTTGAGATTGGAATATGTGTGTGCTTTTTCAGTACTTTAACTTGTGATCGGAGCACCGAGTAAGGGTATGAAATAGTAAAGATGATTAAAGTGGACCAGGATGGAAATGACTTTAAGTCACTTAAAGGCTTTGCCACAGATGTCCTGTGAATTCTTGAGAAGGGAGACACATAACCTGCTGGTAGCTGGTCTGTTGGTGCCTGCCTAGTACGATGATGTTTGCCTCTGATGGATAGATGTTGTGAAGATTGGATTTATACTAAGTGCTTAAGGGGGCTGGATGGATGACTTATAAATAATGAATTAGATAAAAGGAATTGATGTGCTAGTGTTTTAATTGGTGAATTGATCACATAGAAAATAGCTTAAGAGACCTTCATGTTGTCTTCCAGCAAACATTTTTTGCTACTAAGTTGGGCCACATGCACTTCAGTATTTTCAAGGTGACAGATTGTGCCCTAAGGCCAACAATCTACACCGAACGAGTCTCTCTTCTTGACTAATTCCTGGCCACTTTCTCCATTGTGATTTTACAGGCTGAAATATAATCCATAAAAGGTAACTACAAGGAAATAAGCCTTGAAAAAGAATGTTTGATCAGAACAGTTTAATACTCATGAGGGTTATCTGCATACAGGAGAACAGAGGCTAGACAGCACTTGCCAGTCACATCATGTTTCGAAAGAACTTGGGTTTACCAGAGTTTCTAAGAATGCTGTATGTAATTAAGTCATGCCTTACAGGATATGAAAAATGTAATGGCTTTCTATCAGCACGGACTTGGTGCTGTAAAGAGGAGGCTGCTTGGAACTTCTGAGGGAGGCTGTGGCTTGGTGGTTTTGGTGTTGCTGTCCTCAATGGAACCTGGAATCTTATATGCTTACTTAATTTTTTATTAGTCTGAAGAGATTTTTCTCATAGTTCTAAGACATTTCCTATAATTTCCAGGTCCTGTTACTATCCTGTCATTACTTTTCTTCTGACAAGAACAAAAGAAAAACTTTTTTTTTTTTTTTTCCCCTTTTGTCAGTGTAGCAGAAGCATCACTGCAGACTTGAACTTGAGCTGTTCTGTGAAGCTTGTATGGCTGTTGTCTCTTTATTTCCAGAGAAATATGTCTGAGTGCAGAGGAAGATGCATAGGCAAGACTCTCAGTGCAAAATGCTGTTTGTGCTACTTTAAAGTTTTTCCTGTGGACTTTAAAGTAATGGCCATGGGACATGTTGATGACTGAAGCATTCTGGAATAGCAACTGATGTAATTTGCATTCCTTCAAAGAAGAATCAGAAGGGGTTTTCAAATGCTTACTTAATCTCTTCAGCATATCTATTTACTGCACATTTTTGTACCTCAGAGTTGCAGAAAGGAATGGAAACCAAATGGAGGTACAGGCTCAAGCTTTCAGGGCACCATTTCTGGGTGCCTAATGGGAGAGATATGGGCCTTGGCTTTCAGAAGTGATGAATATTTCTAAGTCCTGTTTGTGTTGGAAGGAGTTTCTGTGTTCATTACTGCAAAAGTTTGCATCCTGCTGGTATTTCACACTGGCCTTTCAAAACCAGACAGTATTTCTGGAGATTACAGCTGGGAAGTCAGAAGTCAGTGGTGAGCAGGGTCCTCTGTGATAACCAGCTTATGTCCAGTTCTGTCTCTCCTGTTTGTGGTCCAGTCCTATTCATCTCGGTCTTAGGTTTTGAGGGCAATTTGTGAACTTCAGGAAGCCAGTGGAATGAGGAACAGTCAGGAACATAAGTAAGCCTTAAATTTAGCTGAACTCTGAAATATCTGTCCTTCTTGCATTTTTTGTTTTCTATAGTCATGGGAATTTGTGGATGAAATTGGTATGGCTGCTCTACCATTTATTTTTGCATCTCTGGTTTTGTATCTGACGTACTTCTTGAGAAGTAGCTACAGCTTACAAACAAATAAAACAACATGCTCACTCATTCTAGTTTACATGTGTTCAACAAATAATAATAGCGGTGAGTGCAGTGTGATCATCACCAAACATCCACTGCTGTAGAGAATTCCAATCAGATTTGCAGATAATTCATCCATTTAGAGAATCTTGAGGCTTGGGGTGGGCTTTGACTTCTCCATTGCAAAGAAACATTTGTGATTTCATAATTTTATTCTTCTCCCATCTACATATTTTTTTCCCATATTATCTGTTGGTTACTTTCTACCGGGAGAGAGTGGATAGGGAAGGTGATTGATATATATATCTAGATATATAGATAGATATGTAGATATATAAACATATATATATATC
>JANIJG010009115.1:0-18149 GCA_024611175.1 Megaceryle torquata | reverse complement strand
ATTTTTATATATGTATATATATTTTATACATATATACATATACAAATTAATTGTCCTCTTCAAAAGCAGTTGGAATATATGTCTAAAGATAGTCAGGTGTCTGTTTTCATAAGCTTTTCCACACTGATGTACATATAGAATAAGCCACTGGGATAAAGACTAAAACATGACAATGAAAATTTTAATGAGCAGTTTTCAGTACACACACATATACTGCGCATGAAAAAGAATGGCCACAGAGTTAGAATTAAAAAAGTTTCTAAATCTCAGATATGCAAGAAGAATTCTTCACCTTTAGTAGGTAAAATATACAATTAGTTCTGCAACTCTAATTATTTAATATGATCCATATTGCACCCTACTGTTTGACCCCAAAGCATTAAGAAAATCAATAGGAACATGTGTAAGATAGCATATTTTGCTAATATTAAAAGTGTATCATATGTAAAATACAGGATTGTGCAAGATTTTCTCAATAGTTTTGGGGTCAAAACATGTTAGTACCATCTTGTTATTGTCCTTATCGTATAAAAATATACAGAAAGTTGTACATTATTTTTAATACTTTCTCTCATAGCAGCAATTTAATGCTAGATTTTAACTTCACATGAATGTTCAACTCAGTTTTTCAGATCAGTGTTCATAAAGAAAGGCACTAACACTTAGCTGTAGAATTGTCAAAGTGAGAAAACAATACAATATAATTTTTATCTCTGATTATGAGATATGCTCCAGTCCCTTACTTATCAGCCTGTTGCTGGAGCCTCTCCAGTAACTCCATATCTTGTACTGGTGAGTCCAGAACTGACACAATTGTTCAAGTGTGAAGGTAAAAATATTATACATGCAAGTGACAATCAATTTTATTACAGAATTTGTATGTAATAATCTCTTCATTTTTATAACTAATGTATGTGTCACAATGCAGAGGTTTTCCTGGCTACAAGTAAGGCAGTACTTTTAGATATAGAACTGACACAGTAGGGATGAGGGTTTTCATCAGAGCAGTCTGGTGCATGAGGCTTTTTGGCTTGGATTTGTTGTTGAGCTGTTAAAGCAGGGCCAAAGTTTAAACCCTAATAAAAGGAAAAGCTTCAGCAGTCTTTTGTAGATCAAGTCAGCCAATGTGATTCAGGCTGTAAGAAAGACAGAAGTATTTATTGCATAGCATAAGGACAGAAGCAAGTGAGAACATAAATTATGGATACACCAAGCACAGAAAGGGATGTTTATAAATCTGGATTACTGATTTAATAGTTGAAATTACAGAACAAATATATCAATTAAGAAAAATTGCATTTGAATAACTACCAATAATATGTTTCCAATTAGAGTAATTTTTCAAACTCATTATACATTTCTTCTGATACATATGTTTAAAGGTTTACTCTGTCAAAAAGAAATACAATTAGCCACTTATCATTTTATGATATATCAAGAATTTGAAGACATGGTGATGTTCTGAATTTCAGTGAAATCAGTTTTGTTAATTTAAAACATTCCCTCATGAAAAAGGTATTTAAAGACCTGCCTGATTAATTAACAGGAAACTTGTCTTGCTTTTCAAATTCTGCTTTGAAAACTCCTATTCTTCTCTTGGTGCTTGCAGGAGGTGGAAAATATAAGGATAACAGTTTAAATTCAGTAACATTTAAATGCTGCTTTCTTTAGGAGCCTCAGTGAGAGCTACGAATCAGGAACTTCTGCAATATCTATCTTCAGAGTCAACAGATCCCTAGCCAGCCCTTTTGACAGCTCTCTCAGTAATGATAGTTCTTGTCTAATTCTTAGAAGCAATCTGTAACACAGGGTCTTCCCCGAAAGACTGATACATTTATTTTCAAAACAGACGTGTGAGGTAATTGAGAACCACAGTTTAACCCTTCCCCTTTCTGCACTGCAGTAGGATATAACTGTCTGATATCAAAATCCTGATTCACATAGTTGCCAGTGCTCTGTTCTTTACATCTGATAAAACACATGGCTTTTATTTTGATCTAATATTTGATTAGAGTTTATTTGCTTCATCTCTTCATGGAATAAATATTATAAATAATATCCTATGTATAAGCCACTAGTAAATACTTAAATAGATTAAAATAATGCATTCTTAAAGAGTCTCAGATTGGCATTTTATCTCTGAACTCAAATATAAATAAAGCAGATGTGAAATCTCCTTTTCTCAGTTCCAGAGATTTTATATCTGTTGGTGAAAAAATGACAGCAAACATTTTCATCCTGCTACATTTCATGACCAAATTTTTTAGTCTTAACTCTTTCTGGGAAAGAGCTATTTCAATGTAGGCTTGTAAAACTATGTGTAGATAACTACAACTAATGTACACAGTTATAAGTCTATTTTGAAGTAAATATATTAAGGTAGTTTTAATGAAAATTTATCTTAAAATAATTAAGATTTTTGTTTGCAAGCATAGCAAGTTCCTATTTCAGCAAATGATTCTTCAGTGACAAAAAAGAATAAAAGCTGGATTGTCTGACTGACAATACATATGTCAAAATTATGTATACCCGAAGAAGAAATCCTGGCAGCTGAACAAATAGGATCCACAACACTTCAACCTGTTATCTTCTTACAAATTCTCTATTAGGACTATCAGAGACATACGTGTAACATTTTTTTTCTGCCTGAGTGCAATAATGAGCCTTCCTGGCACAGGCCTCTGGGCCTCTCTATAGCTCACAGGCCCGGGACACCATTTCAGCCCAGCCTTCAGTCCCTTCCCCAGCAGCACCTAGTTCTACCTGCCCCTAGTCGTGTCCTTGGGTAGTTTGATTTCCTGCACTGGTCTCAGACATGGCTTATTCCTGTCCTTCCCAATGCTTATCAGCCCCACTGCAGCCAGATGGTGTCCAGCCTTCAGCTGTGGAATCCTGCCTGAAAGTGAGGTGACTGCCCGGCTGCTTCATAGCTGCCCCCCCTGGAGAACGGCACTGCTCCTGCTGCTTCTGATATCCTGACCAGCTACTCTGCCTGGACAGTCAGAAGTCTTGGGCATCTCCTGAGGTGAAAAAACCTTTTAAGTGCAGTTTGTTTTCACTGCATAACTGAATTCTTAAATCGTTCCTGCTAAGAGCAAGTGTGTTCTTGTGTGGCCATTAGCAAAGGGAACTCACTAGTTCTCAATGTGCATACTTGAGAAATTAACCCCATACTACTGCTAATAAATACATTTGTGAATCTCATAATTAGACATTTCCGTGTTTTATGAATTTGATTGTTCAGTAGTATGAATGCTGGTGTTCCACAGAGAGAAAGGTGCAGAAGGCAGCCTACAAAGTAATGCAAAGCTCTCATAAGGAATCAAATTTTAATTAGGTTGTTAGAATTACAGAAACATGCCGCAGCAAAACATGATGCCTAGCCCAGTGACTAGTGGGCTGGTGCTGTGAGGGCAAGATTACAGGGGTGCATTTCCCTCCAGTTTGGGGTTTCCCTTCTGCTCAGGTGAAGGAAGACCTGATTCTAGAACCTCAGTCCTGTGATGGCCCTCATGTGGCAAATTGATGTGCTTGCCAAAGCAAACATTGAGGTGTTTATCACAATTCAAAAATGGAGGTCCTTACAGACTTTCGACATGTTCAAGGAGTGGCACTTGTTATAAACTTCAAATTCAGTTTTAAAGAATTACAGCCTTGTGGATCTTAGCTTCATAAATGTTGTGCTCTAAACATATAGTATATAGTATAGTATATAACGTGCTCTAAACATATAGTATAGCTTGCATTCTCCATGGATTGAGGCAGTTGGTGATTTCTTCTAGGCTGTTTTGTATTTTTACTAACCATTTTATTTTGGTGGCTCAGGAAATCCGGGGAATACTTCCCATGTGTCTTTAGACCTGTCATTAATTTCCCTTATGCACCATTAATAAAATGAAAATACTTTTGTATCTCTGGTGTCTAAAGGATATGTTACTTTTTTAGATGTATTAACAACTCAAAGGTATCAAATGCACAAAGTAAACAGGAAGTTAGGAAACAGAAGCCAGAAATCCTTGAAAGAAATTGGTATTAAACTGAATTTGAAGAAGTTATCATTTTGAATGTGTATTAAATTTTTAGATAAAGAAGTCTTCACTGGTAATAGTGTAGGGGATACCGATTTTGTTCTTTGTAAGTTTATATTGTGAACTCCATTGGTTTGGTCCATCTGAAGCTCACTTTCTCCAGTGCAGATATAAAGTGTAGACCCATTTTTCACATAGAAGTTGTACAAAACATACTAAATTCTGCCCTCATATAGAACTAGTGCTGGAATTCTAACCTGCACAAAGAAAAGCAAATTTCAGCCAGAACTTGGAAATATCCTGCACAATCTGGTTAACTGGAATGATCTGTGACCTCAGGCCTTTAAAATAAGGATCCAAGTTATAACAGAAAATTTAACTAGGACTTTCATTAAATATATGATAGCTATTGATTTGTATTGCCTTCCATTCTAAGCCAATTATATATTTTCATTAAGAAAAAGGCATAAAATATGCCTTAAATAAATATCTTAATCATCTACCTTACCTTTTAATCTTACTTAAGATGATCTAAATGATTAATCTGAATTAAAGTTGTACAGTAGAGTTTATAGTTTAAAACACCAGTAGAGTTTATAGTTTAAAACACATACATTCTTTATCATTAAGGGGGAACAAATACTATGTCTTCTCTCTCTTCTTATTTTAAAATGTTCTGCTATTTTATCCTCATTAGGGGGATAAGCATTAAAGGGATAAAACTTAAATCTATACATAAAGCAGTTATTTAACTCAACATAAATGATGTAATTCATTAGATTCTACCTAATCTTGCACCTGGGTTGGGGCAACTACTGGTATCAATACAGGCTGGGAAATGAAGGGATTAAGAGCAGCCCAGCAGAGAAGGTCTTGGGGGCACTAGTGGATGAAAAGCTGGACAAGACCTGGCAATGTGAGCTTACAGCCCAGGAGGCCAACTGTATCCTAGGCTGCATCAAAAGAAGTGTGGCCAGCAGGTTGAGGGAGGTGATTCTGACCCTCTACTCTGCTCTGGTGAGACTCGACCTGGATTACTGTGTCCAGCTCTGGAACCCTTAGCGGAGAAAGACATAGACCTTTTGGAGTGAGTCCAGAGGAGGGCCACACAAATGATCGGAGGGCTGGAATACCTCTGCTATGAAGAAATGCTGAGAGTGTTGGAGTTGTTCAACTGGGAGAAGGAAGAATCTTTTTATTGTGAGGGTGATGAAACACTGGCCACAGATTGCCCAGAGAGGTGGTAAAACCTCCGTCCCTGGAATATTCAAGGTCAGATGGGAGAGGGCTCTGAGGAACCTGATCTAGTTGAAGATGTACCTGCTTACTGCAGTGGGGGGTGGACTAGATGACCTTTAAAGGTCCATTCCAACCCAAAACAGTCTTTGATTGTATGATTTTATGTCAATGGCAATTCAAGTTGCCTAATATGTAATTTGGGTACAAGATGTTGTTGATGCTATAATAGTATCTCAGTTAGCAAGTTTCTTTCCAATACAAAGTATTCTACAATTCTATATGTTACAGAAGACGCCCAAATGAATTGCTGTCAGCATGATAGGTCCTGTTTGTTGAACATAACTAGCAGCTAGCCTATTTTACAGCATTAGCATTTAAGTGGAATTACTTATCTTAGTGCTTAAGAACTTGGTTTTACTTGCACAATGAGTAGAAGAATTGAAAATTTAAAAGCCTGGACTTTTCTGTTTGTAAAAGTCTATTTAGGAATTATCAATTACTCAGGCATTATGAATAATAACCACTTCAGTTTGATGAAACCTTTACCTATGCTCTTAAATTTAAAAGTTTCATGGATTTTAACACTCCTATGCTTTATCTCAAGCTTTAAGCTTCTGTTCAACCAGAAGACTACAAAATCTCTTAGATTAAAGGAAAACAAGTAAACAATTGTTTATAAAATTATTTTTCCACTTGTCAGAAATTTCTGATTTTAAGGGCAGTACTTCAATGCTAAAAAAGTCAACTTAAAAATCACATTCACTTTCTCACAATACTGAAACTATGAATTAGCGACATTTCAGAGGAAGATGTATTTCTTGCTTTTCCTCAGTTCAATGTCTTTGACAGGTTTTTGGTGTAGTTTCTTGGCTTATTTTCACTTGCAATACAGTGTACCAAATAAATTGTTTCTTCGTAGATCATCAGTAGATTCCCACTATAATTGTGCAGGGACATAGGTTGTTCAGCATATTAAGAAATTATATAGGGAAGGAGATGAATTACAAAGTAATTTTGCTGATGCTAGTAAATTAGGTAGTGAAAATGAAACCTGACTGAAATTCTGCAGAGCATCTCATGCTATTGAGTGACCAAGCAATAAAAGCTGGTAGGTGATGGGTGTGTAGAAGAATCTGAGCCCTCAATTTTGTATGTACAGAATCATAGAATTGTTTGGGTTGTAAAGGACCTCGGGGGCACATAGTTCAACCTCCTGCTTAGAGCATGGTCCGCTGTGAAATCAAAGGTCAACTATGATATTGGTCACTCAGAATCACTACCCAGATCATCCAAACATTTGTCTTGCCTGTTAGATATTCAAGACAGGATTCATAATTCTGTTACTCCTCTTGAGATTCCAGGACTGTGCTTCATTTGTCAAACCATATTGTGTTATTCAAAACTATTGTGTATGTTTTGTTGTCAAATGGGTCTGACAAAACATTGTAGATTTAAAGCAGGTACACTGAAACTTTCTGAAATCTTATACAGGACATGTAGAATTTCATGCCACTACTTTCACATTTCCAGTTTGATATGAGTCTTTAACTTCTTTTTTTTTTTTTTTTTTTTTTTAATTTCATTATATATTCTACAGTATCAAGCATATATTTTCTGTTGGTTTAGTTCACTGAAACATTGACTGTTAGTGCAAACATTTCTTCTGAAAGCACATTTGAACCCAGTATGCGTGGTGCCTAAATTCCTGTCAGGTCTCTAATGTTAAATTATTTTTAGGAAGTCTAACAAGCTGACATATCTGTAACTTAAGGTTCATAAAATCAGGAAAGCCAACAAGGAGCTTTGATAAAACACAAAGTGCAACTTCACTCATGATGTTTCTGCTTTCACAAAATATATTGTAGTTTCCAGCATCTTTATTGCAATCTGTGCCAGTCAATGCCACTGATAATCAGCTGTATTAAAAACATAAAAATTAAGGTCACATCACTCTGTATATGAAAATAAGTGAGTAATGTATGTCAAATGAAACAAATAGTCAAAATATGGACTAAATGATTCTTGGAAGCAGAAAAAAATTAGCAGCTTTAATTTGTATTTTCATAAAGATAGCTGCTGCATTTGTGGCAGATACTAAAGTGGACATTACAAGAATTTAATTTACTTTTAAGTTTTAGATTCATTTGATAATTCAGTTTAAAAAATAACTCAACCCAGAAATATTTGCTCCATTCAAGTGCAACAGATAACTTATTTCTTACCCAAATGATTGAAAGATACGAAAACTCTGAGTAAATCAAATACTTTCTATCCAGAAGTTTTAGAGTATACACCTACAAATTACATTTAATTTCCAGGCTGAGACTAAGAAATCAGGTCATTTTGAAGGCCTTGAGTTGTTGGAATACTTGCATTAATCTGAGAAGGTGCTGGATCTCCCATGACTGAAATGAACACTGGGCAAAGTTATTTTACAGGTCCAAATCCAAAACTAAACAATTTTCATGGACAATTTACTTTAAATTGACTTAGCTCAGAAAGCAGAAAGACTTCAGTAGACATTTTTGTAAGACATTTTTTCTACCTTGCCTTCTAGAGTTTAAGATAAAATTCTAGCCCTAGGGAATTGGGCCTGTGTAGAATTGCTAAAAATAGAACAGTTCCACATAAATGTATAATCTACATTTATCTCCATAATACTGAGTTTGTGTATTTCTAGCTGCCTGTCTTGAAATAGCTACGTATGACCCAATTTAATAAGCCAAGAACATTCTGAACAATTTCCCTCTCGAGCATTTTAATTTGGGTTAAAAAAAAATAAATCAAAGTTCCTTTTGAAATGAGATTGTGAGTGACTTTAGAGTAATGCCTTTCTATGGAGTTGTAAAATGTATCAAAAGATAATTCATTCCTATAGATGATAAAAATATGCTTTGTGTATCATGACATAAATTTTAGGAAGGTTATACCTGTACACTGTCACTGTTAATTGAGCAGCGATTGGTATCAGAAGTTCTGTCTTTGAGTTTATTTAAGGAAACTTGTTTTGCACTTCTTAAATTTCTTCAGAATTATTTTGTGTATGTCTTAATTAAGAAGAAAAAAAGCATTTAAATGTATTTCTGGAGAACTTAGCAATTCAGGGTTGAAATGGACAAGTCATTCTTATCTAATGCTATATCATAAACAACTCTTCTAGAGCGATACTTACCTTAGGTAAAGTATTGCAATACCTAGACACAGCAAGATTACTAAAACCTGAAAATTCGATTTGAGCTCTGAATCTCCTTTCAGGTATAGGTTATATTAGCAAGTATTCAGTATTATTGTGATGTATAGTAGGTATTTTTGATGTTTCAGTTGTTAAGTGACCATATGTAAGTGCATGTATGTACAGCAGAACTATCCAGTCACAGATTACACACATCAGTCACTCCAATAGCTTCACTTCCAACATCAGTAGGGAGATGAAATCATCACAGGGAAAAGCAATAATCTGAGGTTACAGCAAATGTTTTGCTCTAAATACAGAACTTTCTTGTCATGTACACTAATCACTTTTTTCATAGGAGGAGGAATCTTTGCCTAGGTGTGCTACCCCCCACCCCCCTTGGGTCATTTTTCAGGCATTTCTAGCCCTGCACAAACAGCATTTGCTAGTAAGATAGATATATATATATATACAGTTTAGAAGTATAATACAGTTATTTGTTGACTGATGCACACAGAGATATCTAGGATGTAACAAGCTACTAGACCAAGTACCAATATGCACTCTGGTACGATAAAACACCCAGAGTCTCTGTTGGCTGGGCAGGCACCAGCAGGGAGAGGCAGGGACAGCTTCCAATGCCCCTGAGACAGATCCTTTTTCACTGACTGTGATTTTTTTTTCCTTCAGGATTTTATACAATTTCATGCTGATGTTCTTCCTCTTGAAACTTTGAGCTATTAATAATCCTATCCCAACAATCCTACTCTGTCTGCAGTTTTACCTTTCTTAACTTCCATGCCTCTTCAGACTTCCACTCAACTTAGCAGTTTCCTCAGAAGTCTGAGGCAAGGTAGTGATGCTGAACCATATCCAGTCTCACAGCTGCACCCTGTAAAGAGTGAGGAGGTGGTTACAGAAGAGTTGACAGGGATAGGCGGGTACGGTACAATTCAGCACATAGCCAAAGACAGTGGCAAAAATGGGCCTACGCTCAAAAAGCTGCATGGCTTTCCAAAGCCTGCTGACTCCACTTTTATAACCTGCAGATCCATAAAACAATGCTGTAGAGCACTCCCCACTTTGATGTCATCTATCCCTGCATACACACACTCAATCTTTTTTTAAATGCAAGGAGACACCTTGCCTGGAGGCCCAAATACTGTGTTTCAGCATAGCTGATCTCTTACCGGATGCCATTATTTCTGTTTCCAATAGTGTCATGTCCATTGCAGTAGCACAGATTAAAGACTGTATGGGAAAACATGGCTTCATTCCTTTCCCTTCAAAGAAGAGAAATAGAAAACATTTTTATTCTCTACTCCTTGTGTGACAAAGATAGTTTGGAAGTAATGAGATCTTTCTTCCTTTCACCTTTTTCATTTCTAATAGGAGGCAGAGATAGGAACAAATGGAAATTCCTCTTTCAGCAGGGATGTCAGTCATCTCTGAGATGACTGCATACCCAGAGCTGCTGAAAGCAGCATAAACACATCATTATATTTATGATTAAAAATTTTCTAGCTAGTGAAGGACCAGTAGTTTTTGATCTTCTAGTTAGTTCTACAGTGACCACCCTTGAAAACCTGAAAGCTTGACCATAGGGAGTTTAGCAGAGGTAGGTAAGTGGTTCACACTCCCCAAAATACAGAGTTAAAAAAAATAATGTTAATTCCATCAGGTAGTTTTCATGCTGATTCACTGTAGCCAATAGAGATGAAAAATTAACACTATATCCCAGATATATGTGCCTGTCTGAGAGTCATAATGCACTCCAGAGACTGAGGGAACTTTCTGCAGCTATTGTGTAGTTATCTTCATTAAATAGGAAGCAATTCTGCATATTTGCAGGAGCATCTAAAATCACAAATGAAATACAACAGGCCAATTAATTTTCCATACCTTATCCTTTCCTTGTTTTAGCAAATGCCAGACACTTCAGATGAAGACAATTGTACAAACAGTACTTTCCCAGAGGAAGACAGCAACTTCAGGTCACGTGTTTAGCTCTTCTTACAGGCAATCAAATAATTATTGTATTACACTTTATTTTATGTCCATCCAATTAGGGTTGGTTTGGACATGAATAAGTGTTTATTGACTAAGTCAATAGTCTTTAGCCATGTTACAGTGCATGTAAAATAGTTACAAGAATAATATCAGTTGTTATATTAACCACTTGCAAAGAATGGTCAGGCAAAGCTTTGAGCTAACATTGCCTCATTAGGTTATATTCAGATTAAGAAGTAGACAGGAACAAAAGGAAGTAATTTTTTTCAAAATTAGTCTTCCATTTCCTCTCCACACTTTAGATTAATTAGAATTTACCACTAAAAGAGCCAGACAGTACAATTAACTTTTACAGCAACCATATTAAAGTTTTTAAAAATTGAGCTTTGACTTCCCCATAAATCCCAGGGGTAGTTACAATTAAATTAGACTTTGTCATCTGAAATAACAGAATGAGATACATAATATGCCACACACTCTCCGGTGCAGGAAGCTAGCTAATCAAGAGAGTGACCTAGCATATTGCTACTTCAAAAACACAGTAGCAGTACAGCAGCAGTCATATATCTGGAAACACCTATCTAAAGAGAACGTATGCATGTAAAGTCATCTCATGCTACTTCTCCCTGACATCACCACAGAGCTAGAGCAGAATGAACAATGTATGACAAGTAAGTTATATGATGGATTTTGCCTCTTGTCCCCTTCCAGTTAAGGTACGCCCATGAAATTGTCACATTCTTTCCATAGGTATAAGGTACTAAATAGAATGTGAATAATTTCCCTCCTCTGATTTTCTATTCTGAACAAATTGCCAAAAAGTAGCCTTCATTGTATTTTTAGTAGACTAACTCTTCTCTTCTTGAACACAACTGTTAGACTATCACTGTTTTTCACAGACAATTTCCAAAGTAACAACTTGTTAACAATTACTTTAGAAATCTGATAAGTCATTTGGCTTGGATATTTTTCTGAGAGAGTCTTTTGGTTAAATTCTGAGTCATTGACAAGATCAGACGAGACAAGTCTGTTTGCTTGCCTCTGCTTTATACACAATGGACTATAACTTTGCATAAATAGACTTGTAAGGCTGCTAGGAGTATATCCTGGCCTCTACAGCAGAAAAATAGTTATATGAAAGGATGAAGACAAAATGATGAGGCCAAGGCAGGCAACAGGAAGCAGTCTAAATTCATGTCAAATTCCACTGCCCTGTGGGAATTAAGTGACTTCACCTAGTGGTAGAAATCATTGCACTTTCCTTTATAAAGAAAGCAAGAAACAACAGGTATTTCATTCAAAATATGACCAGAAAAGAATTGTGGAGATAGTGTAACCCCCAAACAGTATTCATCATTTGCAAGGCTAGCACTGCTATTTTGCAGGTCACAGGAGTGTAATCTACATTTCAGGCTAAATTATTCAGAAGTAGAGAAGTCTGAGAGGAATACTCTTCTGTTATACAATTAATGTTATATTGATTAAGCTATTCAGTTAATATTAATTTAGTCACAGAGAGATGTGAATGAGAGTTAGGCATGATATAACTGTGCTGACCTTTTTTGTGCTTGCTCATCACAAGCAAGAGTGAAGTGTGTTTCAGTATGCCCAGAAATAAAACTTCTGGACAAATGCACAGATGTTGCACAGAGAATTCTGCAGTGAATTATACAAATCTTAAACAAAGCAACAGTTCTGGCTTTAAAAAAAAACAAAAAAAAAACCAAAAAAAAACCCAGGACTTAGGAAAAACAATCTGCATCTTGAAAAATCTCCAAAAAAACCCCAGTCAGGTGTTATAAGTGCTTTTTAAGTACTATGTAATTAAATATTTACATTCTGATCCACTTAGTTGTTTGTTTGGGGTGGTTTCTTGGGCGGGGGGGGAAGGGGGAGGGAAGTATAATTTTTTGCTTTCTTCTGAATCACTAATATGTATTCTTGGGACATTAGGCATGGAATGTTTCTTAGAGAATCATTTCCAAACTTTTAACACTATGTAATTACACATGTCTAGTGTTCGTGTCCCCAGCCCCCCACTCAGCTTCCTTTCCAGGTACTTTCTTTACACCTTGTTATCAGAAAATAAGCATTCAAATCCTGCATTCCTTGAATATCAGTTTTCTATGTGTGTTTCAGAAACAATTATTTCTTGAAGTTGCTTTTCCTGCTAATGCAAAATAAATAATATCAGGGCACAGCAAAGGTAAGTTACTTGTCTAAGAGCTGTTAATGTAATTTTCCCAAAATGTTCTTATTGAAAGGACATTTGCTTGCCATTTGGATGTTAAATATATTAAAGACAGACTGTTGCAAAGAAAGTTTTCCAGAGCTGACAGTTGGTGAGTGAAATTACAGCCAAATACAGAAGAGGTTCAGTGTGCTAGTTTCATCACAATGACATTATAGCCCAGACAGATGCAGCTACCTGAATGTTACAGGTGGAAAATGAGAGAGAAATTTTACTGCAGTTTGACCTAGGCAGCTCTCTTTCTAACCATACATCAGGAGAAAGCACTGATAATTGGTATTAAAATTTAAAGAAAAAATGTAATGTAATTCTTGCTTTTACAAGAAAAATATCAAATATATGCATCTTTGTTTTCACTCATGTTAGTATGAATACTGGTCACTTCGCAGACTAAGGATTTTTTTTTTTTTTAACAGTTAATATCTCTCACCCTTGAAATGATATAAATTTTATGGCATCTGACACGTATCTCATAATTTGCATATCTGTTTTCATTTCTGTAGTCTCTGCAATGGATGGTAATATATGATCAGCAATACAGCACCTTCAGAAGAACCATAAACAAGTACTTAGGAACTCAGTGAAAGATTATACCATTTTCTAGTGGACAGAGTGCTTAACTCCATTAGTGTCATAGGTTGATTAAATCATCCTACATCACATTTCAAATGCATTGCAACCAATTAAGTCATCCCCTTGTATCTCAATACATCTTGACATTGCTATGGTCATAAGGATGCTGTGAAAAATTTTCTGAGATAGCCTATAAGTGAAATGACTTATTATGATATAGTTATGCCAAACACTTTTGTGGAAATAAATGTGATTAATACATCTCCAATCAAGTGCTTTTTGTTTAAAAAAAAAAAACCAAACTGTGAAATAAGCGTTAATTGTATCCTTCAGGTGGCTTTTTCTGACCTACATCAGGACAGTAAAGGACTATGCGAACCAACCAACTGGAACAGAGAGAGAAATAAGCCACACTCATTTTCAGTCAGGTCCCTATAGCGGCAACACGTCCTTGTAACTTCAATATTTCACCTGAATGATAATATCACCAAGAAGGCACTGAAAAGGATGAATTTGATCCCTGGTGTAGCATGTATCTAGATCCATCTAACCAGCACCTCTGAAAAGCATTTCTGATTATTCTGTTGTTCAGTTTATTTCCACATTTCTAACACCACACAGATGCTACACTAGCATCAGAGAAATTACTGAATGCTTTCAACAGTATCTCCAGGATTCATCACATACTCACACTGAATGTTATTTATCACAGGTTCTTGACTGAAATAAAAAAGCAGGTCACATCTGAACACACCAGACAGCAAAGATCAGAAGTTCAGCACTAAGAAATGTTAAGTTTCCTGACCAAAAAAAAAAAAAACAAAACCAAACCCAATTCTTACATCCTATACTTTTATATGGACTAGAAATGTTTAGTCTCTCCCCTGTCTGTCACCTCTTGCCATGTTGCAAGCATCAGTGAAGGATCAGCTTCTAAGGCATATCAGGACACTACCTATCCTGCTCAAAACAGAAATAGAAGAATTCCTCTATCATTCCCAGACTGACTTGCATTTTATTATCAGTATTTCACCATTATTCCAGTAGTTTTTGAGATCTTCCCAGTGGGATCTCTGGAATATACTGTGTGCAGGCTTTTCATTCACAAAGTTCTTTAATCTTATTGTGACAGAAACTGGATGTTGTGTAGGTTAAAACACCATTGCTTGATTCATAAAAATATATTTGCTATATCTTTGCTTTTTATAAGTAAACATTTGATACATGCCAGGTCTACTGGGTCTGGTTGGGATGGAGTTCATTTTCTTCATAGCAGCCCATATGGTACTTTCTATTAGAATTTTTTTACTACAACAGCATTGATAACACCCTAAAGTCTTAGCTATTGCTGAACAGTGCCCACACAGCATCAAGGCCTTCTCTGTTTCTCACTCTGCCCCCATCACAAGCAGGCTGGGATTGGGAAATAGGCTGGGTGAGGATACAGCTGTGAGAGCTGAGCTGAACTGACCAAAGACATATCCCACGCTATATAATGTCTCACCCAGCAACAAAACATGGGCATGGGCAAGAAGCTCGTGGGTGCTTAGCTGCCAACTGAAGTCAAAGCCACTGCAAAAGACCTTAATCTTTATACCATATTATATAGTTCTGTATTTCAATAGATATGTTTACTAGGAAGACCTTATCCTTGGGTTACATTTTACCTTACCCAAAACTCTGAAATACTCAATAACATTCAAATGGAGTTGAATGAAGCCAATATTTTAGATATTAATTTTCCCATCATTCCTATAATTCTATTCAAATATTATTAGAAGCAGACAAATAAGGGAGAAATGTCATGTGTACTGACGATAATTGCTGTGTCCTAGAAGAGTGAGAACAAGTAATTGTCTCCATTTCCAATACACATAGTAGCCTTATCAATGTTGGGATTTAGTAACATGATATTGTCCGATGTATGAGAGGACACAGAAAAGTATCTGATCAAAGTATCAGTCATGAAAGTAGAACAAGCATCAAAAAAGGACATTTTCATCTCCTATTGAAGTAGCATTGTGTAAGTAGTGTATAAGGAGGTCTTGATGGCTGTAGAGGATGCTGGAAAGTATTTTCTTTGGCTGTGGAGGTAGAGCTTAATTTAGCCTGCCCATTTTCCCCATGATTTTTTCTGGTTTTACAACTGGAGGTGCACAAATTAATGCTGCAAAGGTAGCAATGGTTTCAGGGCAAGACTTCTTTAGTTTATTATTTATAGTCTGCACTGTGGGCCAGGAGAGAGAAGGAAAGAGAGAACTTGCATACTAAAATCAATACAAATAATAATAGCCTCTTACAAGAGAAGCCTCAGGGGCTGAATATCTCTGGGTTCCTTCTTTTACATAAATGATCTCAGTGGATTATTGTTTCAATGTTTTGTGCTGTCAGTCACAGTCAGCTACCAGCTCTCTTTTTGTCCCATGGAAATCTTCTCACTTCTCTGTGACAAAATAAAACAAAATTACATAGCAGCAGGTAGCCCATGATGGCTTTCCTAAATGTCTGCACCAGAACAGTATTATAACAGAGGCAGTAATCTGTGTTGCTTATAGGCTCTTTTTCAGATACACACCTTGTCAGTCAATGCTGAAGCGGCCAAATGTGCTCCTACATTATATCCAGACCTTCTCATCCCAGAGACACTTGGAGATGTGGCTCAGTTATTTGTCTTGGTGTATTTTCACTTATTTTTAGCAAGCAAAACACACTGAAAACCAAAAAATATTCATTTGGGCCACAAGAGCATTCATATTTGATAACATCACTGTCAGTTTAATAGGAAAGTGCATTAGGATTCTGCAGGACTCTGAATAGTTTGATATTAGGTAAACCAAAGACATCCAGGTATCTCTGTATTTTTAATGTGTGCATATAATAACAATAGTTAGTGTCTATATTTTTCCCCAGACTATTTTTTTTTTTTTCTTCTCCAGAGCAGCCCACTTACTTCTGTTATTCTGCTCACTATTATACTATGTATAGAGGAGAATTACAATTTTTCATAATTCTTTTGGCATCATCATAATAGCTTTTTTCTTATTAGTCATCTCTACATAAGTATTCAGTGAAAATACATTCAAATTATTTTTAAATGTTTGTGATTTTTATAACTGTATAATTATATTCAGAGGGTACAAAATCTTGCATAATGCGAATATCTCTTTTTAAAAAATAGATTACCATAATCCTATTTACTGAATTATTCAGTGCTTATGGAGAACATATTACAGTCTCTGCATTTCTGCGTTTTTATTCTACTATCTTACTAAAACAATAACATTTTTTTTGCAACCACAGGCACATTCTAATTTAATTCCTTTTGATGTTTTTGTTCCCTTTCATACTCAGATAATTTAGGAACATAGGAGGGAAATTAATTAAGATGTCTTCATTTTTCTGGATCTTAGAAAGTAGTTGAGAAGTTGGCATTTTGACTCATTTTTGACAAGTAAAAAGGTGTTTTCTCTCCAGGGATTTTTTCATGGTAACTACTCAGCTTGTTTCAGAAGTTGTGGGTCATATGTAAGAGCGGCAGGCTTTCAAATCTCAAAAGAAAATGGACAGGAAAAGTAGAGGTTTCAACCGAAAGCAGAAATGTGGATGAAAGACAACGAAAAAAACAGTCTTACTGTATCACCCACCCGTGCATACTCACACAATGTTGTTTCTTTAAGACCACAGAAGCTGGAGAAATTGAGGAGTTTACTGCCAGAAGCTACACAATGAAACTAAATATTAGGAAATAAACTAGTATATCAAAGACATTTCGGTACTTTTGCCTAGGTTCCACTGCAAATAGTGAGTTAAAACCAAAAGACTTAAAGCAACAGAGGTCCTGAATATATTTCAAGCGCAAAGGGTAGGAAAGCAGGAGTTCTAGCCCTTAATGTTGCAGTGTTTAAAGATCAGTATTTTCTTTTCTTCCTTAAAAGGTTCCTCACTCAGTTCTAGGAAAACAAGAGCAAAAGTAGTCCTCATTTGGCAGGAGTGCACACTACTTTCGAAACACATAATGTTTTTCTGTCTACATTATTATCATGGCTAATTATGTAAAATTAATTTTTCTTTGATATTTACTACCTCTTCCATTTACTGAAATCTTTTTCTCATGTAGCCTGTTCCATGCTACATTTAGGATCCATATTAGACTTCCTTATATTGTTTATACTAACCACAATTATTAATGTCACAAACCTTTTCTCTGCAGCACAGTTTGAGGTTCATAGTTATATACTATGTCAATTTTTGTATGTGTATTTTTTTGCATTTATAAAAAATCCAATTTGTCATGCTCTGTACAATACTATTTAAGTTGTACGTATAAATCAGTAAAAGGTAAGTGCTGTTTTTCTCTGATTTAATGAAAATTTTAAAAGCAGGAAAAATAACATTAATTCTCACTGAGATGTTTCCATCCAAGCTAAAACTAATGACTGTTACTGTAACTTAATTGAAATACAAACTAATTGCCTTTCTTTTCATTTAAAGTCCCTAGTTACATGTTTATCACAATAAATACAGAATTTTTCAGTGCTCTGTTGGTTTGTTTTTCCCAGGCTACATCAAGTGAAATGTGGCCGGCAGGTTGATGAAAGTGATTTTGCCCCTATACTCTGATCTAGTGAGACCCCACCTGGAGTGCTGTGGCCAGCTCTGGAGTCCTCAGCACAGGAAAGACATGGACCTGTTGGAGTGGGTCCAGAGAAGCACCACAAAAACGATCAGAGAGCAGTGTCATGGTTTAAGCCCACCCAGACAGCACTAAACACCATGTAGCCACTTGCTCACTCCTATCTACTATGTTGGGGGGGGGGGGGGAGGGGCAGGAAAAACAACACAGGCAAAGGGCAGGGAGGGCTGAGTCACCAATTTT
>JANIJG010009114.1:131248-153208 GCA_024611175.1 Megaceryle torquata | reverse complement strand
GTCTTCCTGCTACAAACAAAAAAACCCAAACCAAAAAAAATCCACCCAACCAACAACAACAAAAAAACCCAAACCAAAAAAAAATCCACCCACCCAACCAACAACAACAAAAAAAAACAAACCAAAAAAAAATCCACCCACCCAACCAACAACAACAACAAAAAACAAACCAACCAAACAAAAAAACGCCACAAACAACCAAAACAAACAAAAAACCCCAAACAAACCCAAAATCTGAGAAGGGATTAAACTCATTGTGAGACTGCAACTGTGTGACAACAATACATAAAGATGTTCCATGACCCTAATGATAAAGGCTATGGACCTTTAATTATAACTACTAGTGTACATTACTATCATTTGCCCTTTACTGTAAGGAAGTATTTACATATAAAAATGTTGGTATGTCATGTCTATGAAAGAACTTTACAGACTATAGTTGAACTGTAATTAATTTTAATGACTAAGAAATCTGGTGCTCATCACAGATCATCAAATAGATCACACAGCTGCAAATGAACAATTATGAAATTGAAACACTTTAGAAAAATAATTCAAAGAGGATGCTTCTGAAATGCATTTTATTCACTTGTTTTAACTAGTCCTGATTAATTATTTAATATCTTCAGCGGCAAAGATACTTGGGAGCATGTCGTGAAGTGTTAGAAAAAGGAGATCAAACTACTTCATTCTACTATAAAATCGTAACTGAGAAACGGGGTAAGATGACAGAGTTTTTTTTGAAAGGGTTTTCTTGTTTGTAGGTAACCATTTCATTTTGTGTCTGTATTTTTATAAGTTCACAGTTTAAGAAAGGCTTTAGCTGCACTATCCGGAGAATGTGGTATTTTAAGAGGTTTTACAATGTTTGTTGATTGTAATATTTTTAAGAAATAAATATTATCCAAAGCTAATCAAAAGAAAAATAAGTGTTGAAAAATGGCTTGAAATTTTAACAAATCCTGAGACTTTTTGTGAACAGAACACAAGTATGTTGTATGAAGATGCACTACTACTCCTCATGGTTGCAAAAATCAGTAGAGGTAAAAATAATAGACAGTGAGGAATAAAGCATTTGAAAATTACTTAAAAAAATTTTAGTAGCATATTCTCAAAATAAACTGTTATGATTATGTTGTTTTTTTTTTTTCCTTAGGCTTTTCCAGCAAATGCAGTTACGGTTTTTGTGTACTGCAGCTCAGTGACAGTGTTCTTCACCGTAATAAAAGTGATCAGTTACCGTCTGCACCTTATGTTTGATAAAGGTGAAGTAATTCAACAAAAGCTCTCAAGAAAAAATGGAAAGCAATGTAAAGATACAGAGGTTCCAAAAAGAAATACAGCTGAGCCATCAATTCACAGGTAAGGTTTTCATTACACATTGCTGATACATTCTGTGAAATGGATGAGTTTTCACCATGATCCTGCATAGCAGAAATGCCTCTTGACCATAGGAAGACTCCTTATGGTTGTGTGAGGAGTGGCACTTTCAAAAACCTACTTTTTGCTTTTATTTTTGGTGGCTGCAGCATGCCTTTGGTGAAGGATACAGAGCTGTACCTGATTCAGAGGGTGGGGCAGCAGTTGGGCAAAATGAAGGCAATAGGAAGAGACCTGTCTCGGAGGTCTTTAAAGATCCTGGAGAAAAACTGGGAGAAGCTTTCTAGGGAAGACTTAAATGCCTGTTATTTCCTCTTCCTGCTGTGCTTACCTGCTGGGAAGAGGAGAGGAAGTGGCATGCACCCATTGGCAAAAAAAAAAAAAGTTTTAATATCATGGCTTTGAAAGCCTGCGCTCATTTTACTTTTGTGTGCCTATGATAATTTCCCTCTCAGATCAAACCTAGATGCTTAAGTTGCTTTTCCCCTTTGTTTTATTGTGACTGCCAGTGATGCTTCTGTGGCTCTGTTCACGAGGAAAGATAGAACTGCTTTTATTTTCTCAGGAGCATTTGGTAGGTATTTGCAATCTCTCTACTGAGGAGCCATGTACTAAGTCTGCTGGTAATAAAGTCAATAAGGCTGCTTCCAGATTGAGATGGTATTAAAAGTTAAATTAGTATTGGGCTAAAGATTAGTACTGATGTTTTCCAGATTGATGTATAGGCAGAATATTCCACTATACAGTTCTTGGAATAAATGGAGACCTCTCTTGCTGGTTTTTCAAGCTTGAATCATGCAAACAAATGAAGCTGAAAAGTGGCTTCCAGTGTTCCCAAGTGTTATGACAGGTGTGAAAAATGCTGAAATAAGGTACACACTTAGAGCAACATAGAAATGTCCAAACAGCTTAAACTGATTAGTTTTCTTATCACTACCAGTCAAACATCAACAGAAAGCTCTGTATAAAAGAATTTGAGTATTTTTTTGTTTGCAATTGCTACTGCTAGCACTGTGCAAGCTTAGTAGTATTAAGATTGTTTGTGTACCTCTGTGCTACTGCTCTTTTGTGTCTTTGCAAATGGATGTCTGTGCTACACTCCTAGAAGTGACATTGCTGTGAGTGCCAAGGTCTGCCTGCATCGAGTCCCTTCTGAGAGAGGCCTCATGTGTGTCACTAACCATATAAGGTTTTTATTTTAGGCTGGGTGATGCCTTTCAAGCTCTATTTCTCTTTAGTTCTTGCCAGCTCACAAAGCTATTTCCTATTTACAGATGTCTGATACAGGTATTTAAGAGGCTTATCAGTTGTTCTAGTCTGGCTGAAATTTAAACAGAACCTCAGTGTTTTTCTGTTCAGAAGCTCATTAAATGAATGCAAACTTTCATTATCCTGCCTCTGTTTTGTCGAAGAAGTAGATGTAGAATCACTTAAAACTTGCACACTAAATCACATAAGTATTTCTCCTGGGAGGTCCTAGGTGGGGGTGGAAAAAAATATCCATTATTTAGTACTTGATCAGAAAATAAAGAACTTGGTATTTTGACTAGATGGTTGACAGAAGTTTTTAAAAAGGCCCTGGTAGTTGTCAGGTTGGTTGAACAAGAATTTGAAGCCAGCTAATTAAAAAGGTGTGGAAAGGTGCCTGAGACCCCCATGTAAATAATTTTATAGATTATACACAGCTGTAGGGTGTTAAAAATGTGGTCTTGGGGGAAAAAAGCCAACATCACAAAGAAAGTCCAAATTCACACTTTTTGACATTTCACTATAGTGTTGATTGATCTTTTTGTTGTTGTTGTGTTATACCCAAGAAAAAGAACATGTTGGTTCTCATTAGTAAATCTTGTCCAAAAATATTTGCTCATGTCCATGGAAAGTCTAGTAGAAAATATATATTAAGAGTTAGTGGAGAGTTGAATGCATCCACAAAGGAAGTGATCAACAAGTTGCTTTGTAACATCTGAAATTAGTAATGGATATATGTTTGTCTTGGCTGAAAATAGAAGAACAACTTTATTTTGTGATCTGATGATTATATTAATATAAATTATGTATTGCATTTTAAATAGTTGTTTGATGGGACTTTTGTAGATAAAGAGGCGGTTAGGTCAGCAATATGTACACAAGGGTACAGTCAAAGGGATGTGAAAAGCAAAAATTGTGGAAGGAGTAACTTTTGACTGCTATAAGCCTAATGAGAAGCCCCAAGCAGCCTTTTGTGCCAATAAATCTGTGTGCGTGTCAGGCAGGCTCAAAGGCATTATATACACGTAGGGACTTTGAAAAGATATCATTGTATTTCTCATAGCAATGCTCTAGTCTAGAGTAATTTTATACTGAGGGTTATTTTTTTATTAGTATTTTTAGCAAGTTGTCTTGGTGAGAAAGGAGGTGCAAAAAGGGATTACAGTATATTTGCATCCCTGTGCTTTTAGCATTGGAGGGGGGAAAAAGGTGCTGTCACTTTATTGTGCTGTGCTACTTCTCCCTATTAATGTTACCATTCCTCAACTTCTTCCCAAAACTGTAATCCCCTGTCATAAGAAGCGTGCTTTATTTTTCATTTGCTTCCTTTTTAGCAATAACACTGGGCAAAATGGTGTCATCGGTGAGACCACCCAAAAGGACTCTCCCCAAACAATTGATGACAGTTCCAGGGTACAGCCGTTGCAGAACTCACCTGGAGCAATGGTTAGTATGTGATTTTTCTCTGATAGTGTCTTTGCTTCATGCAGCCCCCAGCTTACTACACAAAGTTTTATATTGCCTCGTACTGATCACTTGAAGCATAGGTCTGCCCTGAGGTGGAAGGGTCATTCCATGCATCTGTGAGGTATGTCAGTGCTGTTGGTAAGCCTAAAGGCTTGGGTTTGCAAAGCTTAAACTGGTATACATAATTCTGTCCTTCTTAGGAGGGGACAGCTCCATAGATTTCAAATGTCCTTTGTAAATCTTGCTAAGAGCAACTGGTTTTTGTGGCTGCTTTGAGAGAAGGGGGAGGCTAATGCAATCAGAGCAACCTCTCATGGCCTCAGAAGGGGTCTGCTCCTGGAGCATTAATAATTTGATTTTGTGTAACTAGAGTTATGCTTATAAAATGAACCCAATGCATTTCTTGAGTATTTTAACAAAGCATAAAACCCCCATTATTTAAATCTAGGCCATTTCTACCTGAGGTTAATAATATATGTATGTACAGTCTATGCCATTGGTCATGCTTTCTAAATCTTTGGTGTATGAAGTGATGAAGGGGATGTATGTAGATGTTATTAAAGAAAAAATGGGAAACCCACATGTCAAGGTTGAAGAGTTAAGTAGTCAAAAAACTAAGTAACAGAATAACATGGTCTGTGTAATCTTAAGATACTCCCCATGTATACTGTGATAAAATCTTTAATTATGTGATCCCATGCTATTTTTTTCTACAGGACTCCTGCCTCAGTCAGTGCAGAGGATGGTTAGTGATCTCTGAATAAGTAGCTATTTGATACTTTATTCTGTCTTCATATACCTCCACCCCCACACTGTGTTTCTATTTACTGCAAACTATTCAAATTCCTGGTCTGAATCAGAATTTTCTTCATTTCCTGGAGTGTTCTTACCTTTTCTTTGTAGCATCTGTATGATTCACAGACATTAATAGTTTTCTTTTATGAGGTAAAATATTTTTCACCTTGTTTCTGTCTTAATCCCTAGTTTTCTGGTATTTGTCCATTCTGCAAACCCATTTCTTCTTGGGATATCATCCAAGTCTCTCACTTTCAAACATGTAGGTTGGGTCTTGTCAAACCTAGTCTCCTGTTCTTGCTGCCCAGATACCATCACAAAATTTTAGGAGATAATTATTTCCTCTTGGTTTTGATGCCAGTCAACCAGAGGAGAGCCATGTTAAATTTTCCTGATAACTATTTATGCACTTAGGCTGTTGAATTTAGACTCTTGAAGTATTCCAATGTAGCATTGTGCTTAGTTTTGAGCTTCTCAGTGAGTTCCCACAGATACTGGCTTGCTGGTGAGAATTTAGCAGAAGTCACCAAGGTGATCAGGGAATGAGGTACATGATGCATGAGATGGGACACTGTAGCCTTTGTGAGGCTGAAATCTTTTGTAAGACTAGAAGAGCATACTGCTGTCTCCAGCTTTATAATGGTAAGATGCAGAGAAGACTGAGCACTCTCTTCTCCGAGGTGCCCAGTGACAGGATAAGTGATAGTGGCTGCAACTTGCAGCCATGGAAAGCTACTATTAGATCAGTTAGATTTAATGTGGGGTTGTTTTGTGTATGGTTGGTTTATATATTTATTTATTTATTTTTGGTGGTGGCTTTTTTGTTTCCCTTACCAAAAGGGTGGTCAAATACTGGAAGAGATTGTCCAAAGAGGCTCTGAAATCTCTCTATTTGGAGATGTTCAGAGCCCTGCTGAAGATAGCCCTGAGCAGCCTGATCTAACTGCACCTGCATTGAGTGTGTGTGTATGATGGAGGGGATTTTGAATAAATTACATCCAAAGGACTTCCTTGCAATGTAAATGATTCTATGATAACAAAATAGCTCTGTCTTCTTGTGCTTCCATTAAGAAATTGTTACCGAGTACTGGAGACCAAAATTTTCATTTAAGTGCTTTGGAAACACATAGCTGGAACAGTGGAATAGATGAACACATTGTATTTCCTAATGATTAAAAAGATAAATATCTGAAATGGGCACTGCAAAAATGTTTGGTTGTTTGGTTTTTTTTTAATGATTACTCTTTTTTTTCCCCCTCCCCAAACATCACACACAATTGCAGTGATGCGATTTGGAGCATGACTGTTCTATAACCATCTCCCTCACCCACCCCTTGCATTTTGTTCAAGGTACATGTCCAGATTTCAGTGATGCTAAATCAACATAGCAGTGCTGCAGTTAACCTTTGATTAGATAGCTACTGCATTGATAGATGTTTTTTCCAACAGAATTTAATAAATGCCTATGCTAATTTTGTATGCTTCTTTTTATTTCAGGAGCTGCCAACACAGGAAACTATTGAAGATCTCAGAGGTATCTTAAAGGCTTTGTAAATCCTTTTATACCTTTGTTTAATCATTGCTTGCCATAATAAAAAAAATGGCACAGATGACACCATGGAAGGTTCTGTTGTGCCCCGTGTTAGGAGCTGAATGGAAAATATCAAGAGGACAAAATATCAAGAGAACAAAATCTCAAGGGAATTCTATCAGACTAAGCTTTCTCAGCTGCCAGCTAAGATGGTTGGGATGTAGCCTTTTAGCGGTCATGCAGGTAGCTCTCCTGATTTTGACATGGGGAGATAAGAGCCATTCCCCCACGTTCTTGGGAAGCTTTGTGCCTCTGTAAAGCATTAAACCAGGAAGCTAAGACTTGGATCACATCTCAAAGTCCTTTAAACATCTTCTGACTTGTGTTGTGATTGTTGACCTTTAGCTCTGTAGTGTATATTCCAGCACACCTTGCTTTGCCTGCAGTTCCAGTGCTCATTATATTTTAGTTTATCTCCTTTTTGTTAAGGCTGATCAATATATAAATGGGCCCATTTAGAAATGTCACAAAGTGATGTGACAGGTTTTTGCCACACTGGCTTATTCTTTCATCTCTCCTGATGTGGGGATAATTCTGTAAAACATTTTAGCTTTGATATTAGCTATCTCTTGAGTTATTTTGATTATTTAAGTTAAATAGCCATGCTGCTATACCTGTCCTGACCTGGAAGGATTCCAGCTTGCTTTTATAGCATTTCACCTGTAGCTACCAAAAAAGATCCTTGCTTAGGAACTGTTTTAATCAGCTACTTTAATCTGTGCTTCCTTTGTTCTGCTCTGGATCAGATTTTGCTAGCTAAAGATTGTCCTTTAATAATGCACAGTGTTTGTGTTTGAGATCTAACTCCCATATGTTTTTTATTAGGTGTTATGGTATTAGAAGACCAGGCTGCACCACCAGTTTCATCTACCTCACCCAGTATCAAAGCAGATGTATTACCTGTTTCTACAGCCTCCGCTTCAGGTGCCCCCACATCAGCAATAGTGACAAAACCAGCTGCTATACAAACACACTCTGGTGATGGAATAAATGAAAAAGGGGGTAATGAACAGCCATATGGACAGCATGGATCCCAAGATATTCTTGTGGACAGAGATGTAGCTAAAAATTTCTCCAATATTTCTTCATCACAAGGTGATATTTTAAGGACTGGAGTTTCTTCAGAGCCATGGGACAGTGAGAATTCAGTTACTTCAGACCATTTGAGTAATCCTAAGAGCTACAAAAGAGAGAAATTGCCAGATGGATCACCACAGGCAGGCTTTTCCAGTAACTGCCCACAGTGCTATGCCATTGCAACCAAAGATCCTGAGTACTTGGAAAGTTTTTGCAATGCTGATAATACCCATGAGGACCTTGATTGCTCAGACAGTGAGACCGCTGTTGCAGTTGTGGACAGCTCTCTTCCTGGAGACCAGCTATGTGAGCCCATTAAAATTGTCATCACAATGAGTACTACACCAAACACCACTTTCAGTGACCTAGCAGGTTCTGTCCACCTAAAGCCTCTGGGAACTGAGAGACTGAGCTCAGCCCTTGAGTCTGGTATAGTTACAGCAGGTTGGCCAAGTCAGCAAACTAATGAACAGCTCAGAATCCCTGTTATCACTTTTGACCTGTCTGATGACAGTAAAGGTAAGACTTGCCCAGAAGTTAGTGAAAGTGAAAGGACTCCAGAAATGTTCAAGGCAGAGCTGTCATCCAACCAATGCTCTGGCTATGAATCAGGTGATGCAGTAAAGGACCAGAGCAACCCAGCACATACTCCTTTAGAAAAAAACACTTGTTCAGATCCAAATCAAGAGAATGCTTCTGAAAATGTCCAGACTGTGGATTTATCTTCTAAGGAAGACCTGCAAAACCTAGACCCACAGTCCTGTAGAACTACTCATGAAAAGAGGCACATGCGGGTGCTAAGTGTAGACAGTGGGACAGATGTGCTCTTAAGTAAGAATTTCATGGAGGTATCTGACAGAGAAAAGACCTTACCAACTTCTAAATCAGATCTAGAAGCTAAAGAAGGACAGGTGCCCAATGAATCTAACTTTCTAGAGTTTGTCTCCCTCCTGGAATCCATTAATACCTCAAAGATGAAGACGTCTAATCAGTCCACTGTCAAAATGGAGACAACAAAGGAAAATGGGCTTGTTGGAGGTATGAAGCATGGTTTACAACTCTTCTGGAATCAAGTAGTTACGTTATTTATAGCAGCTTAGCCTGAGATCTGCAGCAGGACAAACTCCCAGAGGAGAACTGGTTTAGCTAATAGTGGCCAGGGAAAGTCTGGGATTGGTGGGACAAGGTGATTTAGTCAGTGTGGTAGTGTCAGCTGCAGTTGTTTTGTATATTTTTATTTTCTTAAAATATTTTCCTTTCAAAAACCTAATGCTAAACTCAGTAGGTGTCCAGTATGTATTTAGTGTTCTGTACTAGAACAGCACATATGTGACAGACCTGGATTGCTGGAGTACCAAAAATACCTTACAAAAATGTGTGTAGCATTACACCTGTCCTTGCCCATCTTACCAGGTACACAGACAGCTGTCTGTGTGTGCCTGTAAGCATGTAGGAAGCTGCAATTGTCACTAGTGATGGTTCAACTTTTAGCTAATGTGTCTACACACAGAGGTATTCCTAAACTTCCTGCACAGTTGTGGATTTGTTTCCAATAAAACCAAAATAAAAAGCCCAAACCAACAAAAACCTCAAACAACAAAAAAACCCACCCCAACAACATATATTGGTTCTCAATAGGTAAGAGTTTAAATTTTTAATTGTTTAAAACTGAAATATGTGGGCTATAAAGAGGAAAGTTTGGTGGATGCTTTCAATGAAAGACACCGATATTTTAATGAAAAATTGCATCTTCCCATGAAAGTTCTTATTTAATCAAAAGGGCTTTTGAAAAAAAATGACAACAAAAGTGTCAATCAGCTAATTTTAAAACATGCAATCCAATTTATAACTCTTATATAAAAATGTGGTTTTAATCATCATTCTCATTGCTCCCACCTAACTGTGACCCCTTTCTGTTACGAAAGATTGTAGTGTCTTTAGCAGCTCCCTAGGCAAAACCAGCAGGACTGTTTCCTGAGGGTGCATGATATGGTGCAGTTGAAGGCAGGTGGGATCCTGGGGGTACTTGCCAAGTAATGAGTGCTATTGGTTTAGAAGATCTGGGCTACAGTGAAATAAACCAACCCATATCTTCCCCTTCTCCAAAATATTTTTTTTTACCATAGAGCCTATAATAAGCTGTTCTAAGACAGCCTGATAGGATGTAGTCTCAACACCTAGTTTGCATGGAAGGTAAGAAACCTAAAGGCACTCAGCAGAACGTCTTGGCACTCCTGTTTTATGATGGTATCCCTGTCTAAGACAGGATCTAGGGAGTTTCTGCTCCCCCAGCTCATTCTTAAAAGAAGCTTCTATTACATGAAAAATACACAATTGATTTCAAAATTTGTCAGCCTTTTTAAAAAAAAAAATGTGAAATTCATACTTTTACCATATTAAAAAAGTTAAGTAGATTTATCTTGTCCTGTAGATTGCACTTACCTTTCACTCTGCCTTTCTGAAGTCTTTCTGTTTCTGTCCTATCCAATACATTAGAACCTTATCTCATTCCATCTTTCACTTGTGTCCATTCTTTCTTCTTTACATTTCTAGTTCTGTGCCTTCCCTTCCCCATTCATTACTTCTCAGTTTAGACACTCCCCTCCTGTGCAATCTCCTTATTTGCCTTCCTCTTCATATAGCTTCTCTCTCATATTTTCCCTCTGCTTTTCCTAGCAATCAACACTCTTGCTTTTCTACTCTCTTGAGCTTGCCTAAAGCCATTGTCTCCCCACATTTTAAATTCATTTCTCCTGTACTTACCCTCCTCTCCATTCCCTAGTCAAATTTTACTCCTTTTAGGCCCAGTGCCTTTCTCCTGGCTTATCTAACCCATCTTTCATGCCTTCTCAGGCTGTTTGTTCTGCAGAGCTTTCTGGCCTGCTCTGGAGTTTATCAGCCTGCCTGGCTGGCTCCAGCCTGTGCTCTGTGGTTGCCTAAGATGTGTGCTGAGCAAGCCCTGCTTTTCGATGGAGCCTGCTCAGCTGATCACCTCCTGAGCCCAGAGAGCCCTGCCAGAATCCCAGGCTACAGCGTTGTCTCCCTGTGCAACAGCAAATGACAATGTGAGGGTTGCAGCAAATAGACTGTGATTTTTGTTACTCCTCAACCATAAAATGGAGTATTTACACAATAATTTGACTGTGTACTGTGATTTAGCTGAAAAGGGAAATGGTAAAAGTTTCAGAGATATGTTTAAATTAAAAAAAAAAAAAACAAAAACAAAGTATGCAGCTAATCTAGAAAGGGCCTTCAGACAAGCACCCTCAGATAATATAAGTGGGGAAGATTACTGCCTAAAAGAAAGCAATGGGTGATCAGAATAAATCAGGCTTAGATTCCACAATGACCAAAAATCCACCAAACCCAAAACTTGATTAATCTGTGTGTAATTATTGTGCTTTAGAACTGGCCAATGAGAAGCTGTTTGTTGGAATCAAAGATCCTGAGAAAGCAGAAGGATTCTGTTCTTCCCTCAAAGCAATCTGTTATTTAAAGAGACCGGAACTGAATTTCTTACTTTCATAAGTCCGTTTGTTTGTGAGATGGTGAAGTTGAGCTGGATACATGTATAATTAAATGGCCCTGCTTGTTTCCAGTGTGGTCCCAGCTAGTGTCAGCCTGGGAAAGGAGTGAGGCTGGGAGGAGGGCTGTCTTGCAGGAGCAGGAATGGTGACTGTGGCCCTTGTCACTGCCAAGTGTCTTCTGTACCTTGGCCTGGCACTGTGGGGGGAAAAGGAGACTCAATCTGAACTGTTTAAGCTAGGGAGAGAGAGTTCAAAGGCAGTTGTTTTTAAGAGCAAGTAGGCTTTGTTTTCTAGCCTAGTCAGAATGTGCTGTTTGCTGAAATAAATTACTGTCATTAGTGGCAGCTTCCCCACGGTAAGACTGGATTTTAGGAATGAGAAAGCCTCTAATTTGTTTATAGGCTTGCAATTATAATGGTGCTTTAACAAAATAGCATTTTAGAATGCAACTGAATCAACGTTATTCCCACATTAAAGTGGTTGTTAAAAAAAAAAAAGTGTGTTGGGGGAGAATTATAGAGCAGGTCAAGCTATGCACCCGTTGTTTTGAGGGAGGAGGTTGGTTTTGTTTGCTTTTTCTTTTAGTCTTGCAAACCGCCTAATTGGCAAAAGCTAACAATAGATGCCTGGCTCAAATGACCATGAAATGCACCCCACAAAGGTGTTTAATAAGCAATGTGAGAAACCTGACAAATTCCTGGAAAGCTAGATATTCAGAGCTGTGTGAAGGAAAGCTGACATTTTGCATAATTTGGAAGAGGCAGAGAAATGTCCTCATCAGAACAGGCAGGTGAGTGAGTGAATGTCATGGGTGGGTGTTTGTTACAGGTGCTCCCTCAGTGAATGTCTGAGGTCTGTTGGAAAAGAAGAGAGTCCATCCTGACCACATAAGCCTTTGCCAGTAGACAGCTCAGTTAAACACAGTACAAGAAAATTAAAGCCTTGCTTTATGCTACCAAGGATGCCAGATTTAATCTGCTAAAACACAGGACACAGAAAAGCTGTTTAGGAGTAGTTCTGTTGCCACCCCCACCTCTTCTAGATCATGAGAAAGTACCACTGACACTGCTGCTAAAAATGACTTTCAGGCCCTTGTCCTTTCGGTTTTGAATCAAACTTGCACCACCCATGTAATGAAAGCCTATTGAAGGCAACTGCACATTTTCTTCAGTCATTGAGAAACATATGGAAAGCTGGGTTCATTGACTGCTTTGGGTTCTTCTGACATGCCTGGAGCTGAGTAAAAGCAGCTGTGCATCAGACTTAAGGAAGGCAAAAACTCGTGTATGTCCCTTCTGGCACAGCTAGTTTGTAATCTAGGACAGGCAGTGTTATCACCCGGGGAGTGAAGCCTGCCCTGGGAGTGGTGGGGACCAGCATAGGAGAACTTAAACTGGGACTGCATGGCCTGAATTTAGATGTTTTGAAAGCTCTTTTTAGAAAAGCTGCTCATCATTCTGGGCAGTGCACAAACCACAACCTTGACTGAGTTGTTCTGGTTCCCAACCAATTACCCTTCTACTATAAAAAAACCCAAAACATACTCCCATGTATATTTTTAGATTACTCAATTTTTCCCCTGGATGTGAGAAAGAGGGCAGTCACCTGCCATATAATCATGAGGAAGAGGGGTCTTGTGTGGTGGGAGGCTGTAGCAGGGGAGTTTGCTGTCAGGCAGGTAGTACCTAGGACTGACTGGTCCTACCAGCTCTGCCAGGTGCTAGCTCTTCTCTTGGGGCAGCTGTGTATCATCTCTTGACACTCATGCCAGAGAGGGACCACGTGGCATTTGATGCCCCTTTTTGGGTGGGGAGGAAATGAGATGAAGAATTCATTTCTCTAAATCTGATATTTCATGTGTAGGGCTTGGTGGGTTGAGAATTTACAATTTCAGTCTTTAAATCAAAGAGGTAATAGTATATCTGATTACAAGGCCCACGCCTGTAAAGAAACTGCTGCTGGTTTAAGAGATTGTTTTGAGCAAGTCACTTCTATGCTTAAGTCTCTCTGTCCTGTAACACAGTGAATATTGTTAGTTTTTCTTGTGGCATAATAGGCAATTGTGAGTTGAGGATAAAGTACATAAAAGAGATGTTTTTGCAAAAACAGTCATTGAAGAAAGGATTGGAAATGTCCTTAGGATATATTCTCCACAGATATGAATGGGACAGTTCACAACTCACAGAACTTTTGTTTCATGCTGATGCTATGGTACTAACAAGAACATAAAGCACTTTGAAATCAATTTTCTTTGTGTCTAAAATGGGCAACATATATTATTTAATATATATCTATATTTCTATTTTGGAGCATAGTGTTGTGAAGGGAAGTAGATTCTGTAGCAGAGCAATTAATGAAAGAAGAGGCTCAGGCTTAATTAGCTTAATTCTGCTTGACCAGATTTCAAACCAGATGGCATTTGAAATTATGACAACAGTGGCATTTTAACTTACAGGACTGAGTTGTGGAAGTTGGGATAGGGATATACAAGTAAAAGATGAGGAAAAACATCAGGGAGACTCTGGAGAGAGGGCACAAAATAGTAAAAATATTTTGGAGAAAAGTGATAGCAATAAAATTTTGTTCTAATTAATAATAAATCAACTTAAAAGTTGAGATACAATGACAGATGGTTATCATGATTGTTATATGTACAAGGGCTGCTCTATTTAAACAGTAAAACTGTTTTCAGCCTCATCCCATTGTGGACCAAAGGCTTATCTACAAAGATTACTTGGGATACCTAAAATCTGTTCCACAAATTAAAAAAGTTACATGGCAAAGGAAATTTTGGTAGTGTAAGTTCATTTAAATTAGGAACTCATTTGTCAGCTTTGGGATGTTATATTTTTAAGTAATATTGCTATGCCATTACAACAATTTAGTGCAGATAAAAATGTTTACAAGAAGCATCTTATAACTATATGGAACATATAAGAAATATTTATCTTGGAAAGGATTTTACCAGGGTAACAGAAGTATGTATTTTGTTGTTAACCAAAATATGAAAATGGTGTGTAGACCAAAACTTTGTTTGTGCAAGACTCTTCTGAATCACCCTTCCCCAAGCGTGTCTTAGCTGTATATCCTGATAGTTACGCCTCACATGTGAGTCATGTGGTGTATAATTTCCAGATAAATTATGAAGCTACTTGAAGAGCCTAGGTCTGAGCTTGGGGCTTCTGTGGGACCAGCTGTGTGTATGCCAGAGGTGTATGGAGCAGTGGCTCAGGGTAAATGGCTGTGGTAGGAGGCCACAGGGAAAGTGCAAGTACACTACTGCTGTGCTTTTTACTCTTCTCTTGCTCTCATTGAGTGTTTTTCCCAGTAACTTGGGCTTTGCCAGCACAATTTCCATGCAAGGAGCATTTGGTGACACAGAGCTGATTACGTACCCTGGCAGAACACTCCTAGTCTAGACATCTCTATCTCCATTTAAATACTGAAGGTGTAAGTCACTTGGGAGAAAATGAGTAATAATCCTGAAAACTAGGCACAAACCTATCGTGGCCCACCTTTCCAGTGCTAGAAGTACTCATTGCCATAGTGTTGTCTGATTGGCTTATAAAGCCTGTAAGAAGCAGGACATTTATGGTTTTATTATGTCTCTTTACAACTGCAGGGAAAAGAAGTTTGCAAGGCTTGTGGTTTGGAATGGAAAAAAAGAGAGAGGCATTTTCTAAAACCATTAGATAATAAAATTAAAAAATCTTTTTAATTGTTCCGTCCCTAGAGCTAGTTTTGAGCAATACAGGACCAATTAGATTGTTAAAACCACAGTTTCTGATCTCTATCAATTATTCTTACAGCTTGAACAGCCCAAGCCTTTAGGAAGGTGATTTTGATTAGGTGTTTGTGGCTCCATCACTTCCCTCAGGTACAGTTACATCATCAAGGGGATGCTTTAGTAACATCACAGTTAAATAAGGCGCAGTTTCTACTTAAAATTGAGTTTAAATCCTTAATTATAAGAAGAGTGTTGTCCACTCCCCTCCCTACCTTATTTTTTTTTTTCCCCCTCAGTAGCAGAAAATAGGTTTAGAACACCTATTGAATTTTGTCTCTGTGGACAACAGACTTTAAAGTTGTCCTTAAACCAAACTTAAGCCCTTTGTATTTATTGCACAGTAAGTCAGGAGCCTTGGTCATCGTGTGTTATAGATAGAGAGCAGGAGACTCAGAACATTGGCAGTGTTGTACTAAGGTTCTTCTCCCCTTCCCCAGCCCCCCCGCCCTTGCCAAAGCTGAAGAAACACTGCTGTTACAAACAAGAGTTATATGGTGTTTTTGTCTCTATTGCCTTTTGCTGCTGGTACCCAGGCTGGTGAATGTCTGGGACCCCAGTGAGACTATTCAGGCTTGGTGCTGCTTGTTGTGGTTCACATTAAAGGCTGAGTCCTGCTGGGACAAGGTGTGATGGTACAGTGAAAGTTGTTCTTGTGCTTCTGGATCCCTGCCCCCTGTTTCATGTCTCTCCCCCTTCCCCCTCCCCCCCTCCTCCCAAAGTAAGTGTGAAGTCCTTACAGTGGAAAGTGTTAAGTGTGAGTATCTGAGGCTTTAGGTGTGTCCCAGGAATTGAAACTGGTGTAGAGATCTCCTAACTCCTGAAGGTAGGCTTGTTTGTAGAATTAATGTGTTACTAGATCAACTGATATGGTTGGAGGAAAACAAGATAGATGATCTGAAAGGTCTGCATATCCAAAAGCTTGTTTACTTTTTCCAGTAATTTTTTCAGGCCTAATAAAAGATACTATGTCTCCCTACTAGCCTTGAATTTGTTTTATCCTTTGACCATTTTAGCTATGACACCGTTATATCTTGACTGGTGACTTGCATATTAGCATGGAAATTGTATTGACAGGAAATATGGTTTAACAAATGGAATTTTTCATGGGGAAAACTTCTGTGTGGTTTTTTTTTTTCCTTGATCATTAAATTTCCAGGATATTTAAACAGCAGGTGTTGCAAGAAGTCTGGGTGCGTACATTTCAATACAACTTAGTGCAAGAAGAAACAGGACTCATTGAAGCATTTCCAATAACCACCATAATAACCACTTTTATTTTTTTTTTATTTAAAGCATTTAATTGTGCAACTGCATGTGATGAAATCACTGTCTTAGTTGCACTTTAAAATCCTAAAAGTTGTGGTGGTGTTTTTTTTTTTTTAGTTTACAGTTAAAGCACAGTTGCAAAATGTTTCACTCTTGGACATGAATGTTAGTAACTAAAAGAGGCTATTTCTTGAAAGTTGTATGCATGTGTAGAGGTTATATAAATATAATTGGTATTCAAACTGGTATTCAGTGTAGTAGAAATCAGACAAGTCCATCATATATAGTTTAAAAATCTATAGTTCTCTATTTTCCAAGCATAGGAAGATCTAGTGTAAAATTGTTCAGCCAGTTTGTCCTGCATCAGGTGTGTGGCCAGTGGGGAAGAGGGATTAGGCAGCTACCTGCTTTCCTCTCCAAGATCTCTGTTTCCCTTGAAGATGTTGTGTTCTCTTTTGTAAAAGAGGAATGGGTCAGTGCTTCTGCTTTTCTGCTGCCAGTATACACAGCTTGGGAACAAATTACGGCCCCCAGGGAAGCATCCTCTTAGTATTCTAGGTTAGGGACAGATTGCTTCCTTCTGCAACAATAGGAGAAGCAAAGCAGAAATTTTCTGTCGTTTGTCCTCTGCTTCACACAGCCTGTTCTTGAACAGCCTATTCACTCAGCCTCCTCCAGACAGAGTTCCTGCTCACAGAATCACAGAATAATTGTGGTTGGAAAGGACCTTGTATATCAGAGTCCAACCATACCTACAAGAATAAAGAATCTCATCCAGATTCCTGAGACTGTATTTTTTTTAAAGTAATTTTAATGTTTTCCATAAAGATGGTAGTAACTGTGGTGTTTTAGCTTGACTCTTTTACATGCTCTTATTCAGTAGCTAACAAACAAAACTCTTGACAGTCATCTGCAGAGAGTGGCTCCACTTCACTGCCCTGTTTTCCAGATAGCCAGACGATGGAGAGAAAAGAAGAAATGGTGGGAAGAGAAAAGCATTGTGAGCAACTTCCTAAACAGGAAAGATCAGATGTACAAAGCCAAGATCGTGCTAGTACTAGTCCGGTGCTACCAGAGTCTGCCAAATTTGCAGCACTGTAAGGCCAGTTTACTTTACAATTTTGTACTTCAAAGATATGATGTAAGCTGTTTTGTTTCACTGAGTAGAAATGACATAAACTTTTAATTAACCTCTCTTTCTTTTTGTTTTATTGAGAACAAGAAAAAAGTTCCTCATAGTAGTTTTGAAACATTTTTGTGTCAAGTTACCAGGGCAACAGGCAAAGACAGATAATCTACCGGGTAACTTCTCAGCAAGACAGTTCTGTCTTGCAAGTGATAAGTGGACCTGAGGCGTCTGTGCAAGATGAGCTATCTGTGGATGCCATGCATGTATTCATAGATGAAAATGGTGAGTTTCTGTAGTTGGAATGATTGCAATGTGTGAAGAAACTTTATACGCTCTGGAAGGATATTTCTCTTGTCTGTAACTGATTGCATGTTTTTCTGTGGGCAGGAAAGAAAAGACCTTAGTAATTTAAAGTCAGACCAGCAATAACTAAAGTTTTCAAAATTCATCAGCAACCATCACAGACCTAAGGCTTATGCAGTGCATGAAGTTTATCTTCTAAACATCATCCTCAAAAAATGCTGTCTAGGCTATAAGACTAATTCTGTCTCTGCAGAAGAACCCCTGGCACTTTCTGCCTGGTGAGGCATTTTGCACTGCCCTGGCTGGGCAAAATGTTCCTCCTTTCTACTGCTTTGTTCTTCAGCTAGCTCAGACTGAACTCTTCCTGATAATGTGGTAGTTGCTCTTGTTTGGAGTTGTGGTCTGCTACCCCTTTCAAGAAGATCAGTGAGTGACCTAGTCTTGCTTCATGCCTGTGCTTGGTGTGCTGCTGCTCTGCAGCTATTCCAAGATGCTGAAGGTGTGATATAATAGGTGGTGGTTTGTTTGAACTCCATGTAGTGCCCTGTGAGGTACTGGCCCATACCTCTGAAAAGGCAGCTGTCCCAAAAACTGTTTCCCTTAAAGCTGCCTTCAAAACCCTCGTGGAATGAGTACTTGTGACCCCAGAGGTCATTAGGGTTTCTGCCAATTGCTTCTGGCCCTGCTTGCAGCTTCTGGTGTGCTATGGTCTATGAGCAGCAGCTGCCTGTCAGGCAGATGGCATGACCGGCATATGTAAGGAGGGAGGAGTAGTGGCTACACGTTTAGCAAAGTGTTTCTTTGTTTTGTACCTCCTGACCCCACCTTTGTGAACTGAAAGGAAAAAATCTGATGACTTCACATTTTACAGTGAACTTATATTGGCTGGACTTTGCATTTACTTTACCTACCTTTTACATTTTCACTGTAACTTCTGTGTTTTGATTTCTCTCGCATTTTTAGTTTTCAAATGTTAATTTGCTTTCTGAAGTCTAAAATAAGCCTAGTGCACAGCCAGCAAACGATTTTTATAAATATGCCTGACCTAAATATTTTTTTTATAAACTTTGTAAAAAAAAAAAGATTGTATCACTGAACTGTTTTTTATTCTTTTTTTTTTTTTTTTTGGTCTATTTTCTAAAGGGGAAATTAGATCCTGTTATTTAAAGGCTGGCTGTCAGAAGGAAGGAAATTTTCGACATCAGCTATCAAATTGTGATTGTATTTCAAATGCTCAGTAAGTAAGCCCTTATTTTTAGAAATGCTAAAAGTTTTCATTGCTAGAAGCTATGAAATGGATTGTAACTGTGAAAGATGCACGTGAGGAGGAGTACTGGAGAATAAATGTGCCAACCACTTCTAGATATGTCAAAGAATGCCTTTTGTGTGTGTGTGTGTGTGCTAAAACAGTGACTGCTTTTTAAGAATATTGATTAGGAAAAGTGAAAAAGAAACCCAGAACTATCCAAAATGCTTTCATTACTTTTTGGGAATAGTCAAATTCAAATGTGGCAATTGTAAATAGAATTGTAAGTAAAACAAAGTAAGTGGGCCTGTTACTGGCTATTCTCTCAACCTTGTCTTGCTCACTTGCCATGCCTGTTGGGTCCTTTATAGATTTTTAGTGCTGTGCCAGTATCAGCCAGTGACACTGCTTCCTGTGCATTCTAGCAGCACAGCTATTCACCTTGCATGCAATTTCTAATGGTAATTTGTCACTCTGAAGAAGTACCTGAACAATTTTCTTTTTTCATATGTCTTTTTGGAGTGATCTGCAGAAATCTCATATTCCTTACTATGGCTTTCACTCTCCTATTTGATCTGTTGTTTGCAGATCTGTAAAAGAACATGTTAAGTACAGTGTTAGCATTTTAGATGGAATGCTATTATGAGAGGCATGAGAATGATGCTTTTAATAGTCACTGGGTGAAGATTTTTTTTTAATTAAATTTGTCTGCAGTAGAAATCATTTGTCTGTTTTCAGCAAAATAATAAACCCAACCTGATGGAGTTCAGTTTTGACCTAAAAGCAAACATTTTACTTTGGAGCTATTTGACTCTTGCAACTCCCTTTGTTTCACCTCACACAGAATACTCCTCTCATTCCCCATCATGTAGCTATGAACTTGAATCTGTCCTGAATTCAGAAATAGCTTAATGTCCCCTGATGTTTTTCAGTTAATCTGTTTTCATCAAAAGAAGAACAATCTTCCTTCTCATATAAGACGTCCTTCTAAAGCTGTCTTTGCTAGGTGCTTATGTGACATGTCTGTCTTGCTGTACTATAAGTGATGCTGCTCAGTTTGTAGTTTGCAGACCTCTAGGGATGGGAGTCATTTAAGGAGTCTGCTAAACATTGTTAACATGAGTAAGTTCAGATGTTCTCTGCAGCCACTTACATGCATTTAATTTCTAAAGATCAGCACCATTTCTGGACACCTCAGATTACGTTGACAGTTCACATTGGGGGACAGAACAAATCAGCAAAGAAAAGGGGGTTCCTAGGACTGTTTTTATATGGGAGTCAGTGGGTGGACAGAACACAAGAGCTTTTCCAAGAACAGAGCAGCTTGAAGGAAAGTATGAAGCAGAAGTCCATCTGAAGAACAAAGAAAGAGAACACGGAAGCATGAAGCATGCTCAAGCTGGATTTTACAGGAGCAGTTTGTAGCATGTTTAGGCCATAGAGGTCAGTGGTCGGTTCCTGTCGCCTGTGCATAGATTGAAGGGTAATGGGAAGGGAAGAGTTTTTGGTTTTCCTTCATGTGTTCATCATCAAGTAATTTTTGTATTTAGGTAATATGGAACACTGACAGCATGTAGAAAAAAGAGGGGCAAATCTGCTTTAAAGACAGGTCAGGAATCTTTCTTTTTCCCTTTCCCCTTGTCTTCACCTGCAGAACTGCACGTCAGTTAGGTTAGTTTCTTGTCCATAGTTAAAGGTAATCCAAATAATCACGGTTCTTAACTAATGGTCTTTTTATTACTGAAGAAAAAGGCAAATTGATTATACCTCGTGCTTTATTTTATTCTATGATCACTTCAGTTACTCTCTTTTCTATGTCGGTCTGTGGAGAGCTCTTGACAGAAATTATTCCCTTGAGGGTGCGACCTCCTTTGGTGGAGATATTCATTGTGCAGATAGTCCATACCAACAAGAGATGCTGTTGTTATGAAAGGATGTTAGAAAAGAGAGACAGAAAGCACCTCTGAGATGTCGTTGGCTTGTCTTCCAGGCCATCAGAAAGTTAAATGGGGAGAAGACAATGACTGACAGTACTTCTTCATGACTATGTGAGACAGTGGAGAAGCAACAGCTTTAGGCTTGGTGTCTGAATGCATTAATGAGCCATCCAAATTAAATTCTTAAATTAGAAAAATAATGTCTGCCCATAAAAGATGGCACCCTCCTTGAATAGGAAGGATCAGATTTTGATTTTGAGGAGCTCAGATCTCCAAACGTAGAATAACAGATAGCTCTGCAGTAGGTGTGTGTAAGCTCTTAAAACACTTAACAAAGCAAAGCAAGCATGAGTAGTGTTAAGATTATGCTGCTCCTCGAGGTAAAATGTCAAACTGAGTTGATCCAGTGGAGTAACTATGTGGATGTACAGGGACCGTGCCCTGATATGCTCCTCTATGAGGAGGAGAATTAGCCCAGGCCAGGTGATGGCAAGAGGCCTCTTGCTTTAGGAGTGTTGTTGGCAGAAGCATCAGATCAGAGGTGCTGACACTTCTGGGAGCTGTGGCACTTCTGGGTAGCGCTGTAGCTGGTGAAGGAATTTTGACTGGGAAGGGTATGACCTCTGGCTCATGGTCAAAATTAATGTAATTGCCTTATGAATTGGCCATAGGTAAATACTTTTCAAATGAGTTATGCAAAACTGGATAAGGTATTTAAATATTACTCAACAAAAGCCATTAAAGCCTTGAGGCAGACTAACACTTAATGATCTTCAATTCAAATTCCAACTTGCTATTTCTGACTATTGAGTGAGCTCTACTATTGTCTGTTGCAGCAGTAAAGTCTTAACCAGTCTGGCACTTCACAACACATTATTAGGAACTGAAATTAAAGTAGTGTTTTTACAGCCTGAAAATGTATTATCTTCTTGGCGTGGCTTCTGAAATCCATTTTCTCACAAATAATGCAAAAAACTTAACAATGCCACTGTCACAGGAGTGATGATGTGTTATGAGTTTGGTTTTGTTTGTTTGGTTGTTTTTTTGTTTGTTTTTTGGAGATTTTTTGGTTTGTTTGTTTTTGTGGGGGTTTTTTGTGGGTTTTTTGTGTTTTTTTTTTCTTTTGCGTGCTTCCTTCTCTTCCCCTTCTTGTAAAGGGCTTAGTAGACAACAATAAATTACAATTTGCTTGAGAAAGCACATTGCC
>JANIJG010009114.1:82717-126798 GCA_024611175.1 Megaceryle torquata | reverse complement strand
CAAGGATGAAAAGCAAGTTGGTTGAAAGTCATTTTGGAATGAAAAAAAATACTGTATCACTAAAACATCTTTATCTTTCTCAGCAAGGTGACTCAAATGACAAAGATCACCCACTGATCTAGTAATAGGCTGCTGACTCTTAAGGATTTCTTAAAGCTGCTTGGCAAGTTGTGCAGTTCTGCAGCCAAGCACATTTTGAAATGGATGTGACAACCATTATAGAGTTCCTTTTGAAATTCACTGATCTCAGATGAGCTGCTCACCTGAATGTAGTGCTCCTCGAACACCTAAATGAGCATGGTGTGTGTATGTGCACACTGGAAATGTTAATGTTTAAATTATAATGAAGCCATTGATTTTTCTGAAAAAAAACTCTTTTCAATTTGGTCGCATTTTCCTGCAGACTTGGTAGGGACGGGAGGAAACCCTTATGTTAACTTGGCCGGTTAAAATCCTTTTGTACGTGCTTTTTATCCCCTCTTTCTGTGAAGTGTTTTCGACAGTCAGCCTCAGAGATTAGAGGGGTCCGTGTCGCCACATGATGGCAGCAAAATCCTGCTCAGGACTGGGAGCTTCGGTAGTCCTTTAGATTCTGGGACTGGCTTCTCTTCTGTCCCTCCACCCTTTCATAAGGAGAGCTAAAAAACATGTTTTAAAAGACTGGAGATAATGGAACCATGCGTTCTGTTAATGCATTAATTTCAGTAAAGCTGCATCTTCTCAAAACATGTCCTCTAGTTTATTATCTAGTATATGCTGTTTGTTTTTAAAGCCGTTAGCACATTTACCTTTGATCTGAAATGTAGTAGGCTTACAAATTATCAATTTTCATGTTTATCAAACTAAAATAAAACCTAAATTCAGAGAAGTAAGGGTGTAGCGAGTGGATCCCTTTTTTACACCACCTATGTCAAAAGACATGCATAACTTCTTGCCTTCATACTGCCTGCAAGGCTTTTTTGTCCTTAAATAGTATCTGACTTAATGAACTTAATATGTACCACTGCTTGTTTTGTAGACTACTGCAAAATTTTAACAGTCATCTTATCTCCTTTTCTGTCTATTATGCCAGTAAATCAGTACATCCAGCTTTTCCATTCTGTAAACTCTGGTATTTTATCTTACTCTTAGTGGTGTTATTACTACTAGTTAAAATAAATACCAAAATCTTCCCCAAATTCTGTTGCATGAGTAAGAAAATGTGAGCAAGATTTGAGAGATTTCACTGTTAGCTTGTGCTTCCCTCAGCAGTAACCACTAGGGAAAATTATAAATTCAGAATGTGTATTTTAGTCTTCTTTTTGAAACTATTAATTTCTTACCAAAAAAAAAAAAGTGAAGATAGCTGCCTCTTTGTGCTTTTTCCATGTTTGCTATGATTGGATTTCACATCACTACCCAATCTTAATGCTGCTCTCTCTTCTGCATATTTCAGTTTTCTTATCTACTTAAAAAAATTTAATTTGCTTTTTAGTTTTTGCTATTTAATAGTACAGTTGGAAACTGTAAATCTTCTACTGCCTAAAAAGGCAATATCTGCAACTAGTGGATTTAGTCTCAATCCTGAACTGTGCAATTCTGTGGTCAGATTAACGCTGACAGCTTTAAAGTGGAGACCTGATGAGCAATGAGTAGAGACAGCAAGAGGCCTGTGTGATGAGGTGTAAAAGTGATTGGGAGATGAAATGGCAGGGAGGCCATTTTAGGTGAGAAGCAGCAAAGCTACTGAAGTGGTGGTAGGAAGACATTAGCAATGCCATTGAGTAACAGTGGCTCCAACAGCTTTGGGCTGCTGTTGATCCAATACTTACAAAGTCATTTGAGACACCTACATTCATACCACAAACTGACCATTTTGAAAGGACACACAAGTTAGGGGCATTTGGAGTTCCCACTATCTCATTACCACTACCTGGCTCTTGTACGACCGCATTGCTCAGGTCTCAGCTTGGCGAGTACTTTGACTGCACCTCGGACCAATACCTCAGAAGTGATCACTCAGTGGATGTGCAGAAGGGGAGGTTCCCAGCTCTGAGCTTCACTCTGGCTCTTCTTTAAATGTTACAGTCATAGCTGCTTTGACTTGAGTGGTGTTTCAGGGAGTATTGCAAATAGCTTTCAGCTATGTTATTTATTATCAATGTAGATATTTGTTACACGCAATGTTAAGCTTTGTAGTGACCCAGAGAGCTGCCTGAAACAGTCTAGTGGGATCTTCCTGGTTTTAAGCACATGAGGACCAAGAGGAAGGTGATTTGTTACTTGTGACTGTTATGATGTTCACTGTAAGGTTCTTTGTCCTTTCTCCTATATGCAGGTTGAAATGAAATTTACCCAATACCTGCAAAACAACTTTTTTAATGGGGAATTATTTGTGATGTGCCTATATAATGAGTTGATCTTAAGAGGTGTTTGGAGTCAAGCTACTAATCCTTGCCAAAGAGGATGATTTAGGCTGTTTTCTATATGAATGGCTTGGCCAGATTGTCAGTGTTATAAGGCAACTGTCACGGAGAGGAAGCAGGAAGATTTTTTTTTTTGTACTTCTGTGTGGTTAGATTAAACATTCTTAGTGTAGTATAATTGCTCAACTGGCTTATGTTTACTCAGTGGTCTTACAAAACTGAATTATGAGCCAGAAAAAAAAAAAAAAGCCCTTGACTTTATAACCAGGTCTCAGTAGAGGGCACTATGTATCTTTTACATTTGTTTATCAAAGATATTTTTAGTTAATAATTTATTATTCAAAATTTAGTTCAATTAGACCTTTGCTTACATTAGCAGTGCAGTTTACTGTAGTAGATCTTGATAACATTAATTTGAGTCTGCAAATGAACAGATTTTCTGTTTAGCAAGATTTCATGTTATACTGCGATCAGCTCTGTTATAATGATTTCATGATTAGGGAGTGTTTGCTTCTATTTATATATAGTATTAAATTTATGGAATCTAGTTTATGGGCTTACAAAAACACAAACACCACCATTGCATATCTTAGTGGTATTTGCTGTCATTGTGATAACGATGTCATCAGATGAGACAGAGCTTCTAAGTAGCTGTGCAAGCGTTTCAGCATCAGCCAAGTGAATGTCAGGAGGTTGTGTGGAAAATGGGGATAAAGAATTAAAAAAACCCAACAAACCAGCAATCAGGAGCTGAGGGGAACAAAGATGAGGAAGAAGATAGAGAGATGAGGCAGATGAAGTAAATGGCATAGGAGGCAGATGAAGGCCAGATTGTGGCTTCTGATTTTGGAATTGCTGCTTTGCTAGCTCTTCCTTCTCAACTTCTCTGCCCTAATTGCCTTTTCAGGCCTGTGAAGTTTTCAACTGTTTCCCACAGTCAGTGTCTCAGCTTCTTGTAGACTCTTCTGCTGGTTGCTGCTAGGTGGAGCTAGTAATTTTTAATGTAAACAGAAATCAGACTATGGGCTCTCTTGGCTTTTCACTCCTCTTCAAGTCTGGTGGGACATGATTTGATCTGTTAAGTTTATTCTTGGAAGAGGTCTTATGAGTAAAATAATTTTGATTTCTGAGAACTGATGGAGTGGAGTACCAAGGGAATATCTTGGCCTATGTATCTGTCCTTCTGCCATATCCAGTCTTGGTAAACGTGGGATAAAAGACATGCTCCAATCTAGAAATACTCTTGACTCCGTCAGGCTTTGTAGAAAGACAGCTCAAGGCAGAGAAAGTTATTGGAGATTAACCCTTCATTTAGGAATGCATGAGCAGCCACTGTTTAATTCTCCTGCTGTTTTATTTGGTTGGGTTTTGGGCAGGAATTACCAGGGTAGTGTTCCTGCATACCCGTGGCCGTGCTTGTCTTATTCCTGCTGTGAACAGTCTTAGGGTTGCACCCACAATGACAAAGAACAGGCAGCTCACCCTGGGAGGGAAGGGGGCAGGGGGAAATCCATTGCCTGCTTTCAAGCTGGACAAGGTTACCTTTGAGTAGGGCAATCCAGAATACGCAAAAGGTATGGCTGTCTTCTCTAGTCCTTATCCTCCTTCTGGGAGGTATGTCTCTAGCCTTCTTCCCCTTTCTGCTGGCCTAAATCTGTTGTTTGAGATCCAGGATCTTGGATCTGTTCCCATCCCTTCTGTACTCTTTGGTTACCAAGTGCTGACAAGGGGCTAAACGAGACCTACAAAGGAGATACGTGCTTTCGGAGGATTGCCTCATGGCTGGGACATAAAGTGTGTTGTACTGGATCAAGTGCTTAATTCGTAGTACCATCCAAAGTGAAGATGACGGCTGTCCAGACTCTGTGGAGCAGATCTGCCTGTAGCAGGAGAAGTGGGGAGTGAAGGGGAAGCCATTAATGTCAGGAATGTGAGGTGCTCTTATTTCTACTCAGCTGATAGCTCTGCTGGAGTGGCAAGTGGTGAATATCAGGTCTGAGATCCAAGCTCGATAGCAATCAAGTCTTTGAAAAAAAAACCAACTTAAAATACCTGGCTCACAGACCAGGGGCAGGGTGGCTCCTCTGGTGACATCCTAAGGCTCCTGATGTTCCTATTGGTACAGGCAGAGCTAGCAAGTCCTGGGGAGGAGGAGGAGACAGTGTGTGGATTTCAAGCTGTTGATGTAACTCTTCAGCCCTGCTCCTAAGTAATCCAGACATTGAACCTTATCCCAGCACAGTGCTAACCACTGCAGCTTAAGTTAACAGCCAGTTATGTGCAGGGCAGCCACAACTTTAAAGCCCTTTTTGTTGAGTTTAACAAGGGTTATATGACAGGTTTTGGGAATTGGTGCCCAAATGCAGGAGAAGCTAACTAAAATTAATAAGGTGGCTTGTGGGGCAAGATGAGAGTTTTATTCTTTGCCCCCTTACAGGCTTCCCAGCTGACTGTAAGCAGATAGCTCTAATTTCTTCATGCTTGTCTTTCCTTCATGGCAAATAGGAACAATAAGTATTGGCTACCTTGTATGAGCATGGAGGTGTTTTCACCTCCTGCAGATACGTGTAAGAACCCAAAGCAGGCATCCAAAGGCAGGGGGCTAGTGATGTCAGAGCAGGGCACCTGATCTATAAACCTCATTTGGAAGAGAATAAGCAAGTAGTATTCAAAATAGTTCTTTTCCTCAAGTAACAGTTACTTCATCTTAATATGGTTCATGCTGAGACACTATCAATCACGTCGTGGTAGCACACCATTTCTGCAACCCAATAGGTATTGCTGCTGCAAGCACAGAAGATTTCCTCAAGCAAACTGTGTAAGTGCTGTAGCTACAACATAAAGCAGTAAATGTGGGGAGGGAGGAAAAAATATAGCACCTCGCTCAGGGCCGTTCCAGGGTGAGTTTATGCTCAGTACAGGGGATATCTGAGCTAGCTTTATGTGAATTAGAATATGTATTGTTGGCATCTTGCTAGGGTGGAAGGAAGTTCTTGTAGCCTGAGTTCTTAAGGTAAATTATTACTTACTGGATTCAGTGCAGGTGAGGCCAGACCATGTGGTGACCTCAGTAAGCTAGTTTGAAAGCTAATCCAGGATCTCTCCAGTAGCTACCCTGCAGTTTGGCTCTGTAGCTATGCAGCTCTTGACCTGAATTATCATCAGTGGACAGAAAAAGGCACTTCTGAAGTGGGATTCATTGTAGATGCTCATCTCAGTATGAGAAAAATGATGATACAGAAATAATCTGTTTCTCTGTGGTGGATGTAGTAGACTGTGTTTCTGCATTTGGGTGTTAACTGCTTTGTGAAGCGGGGTATGGAGGTGGAAGGCTCCATGTCCTGTGAGCCAACCAGTAATGTAATTACAGGCTTCCTCCTCTATGTTTCAGCAATACTGTGAAAATACTCCTCCTTAAAACAGTCTCTTTCCTTTTTCCCCTCTGTGTACAGTGAAATACAGTTCAGCTCCTCTAGTACTACCACTTCAGAGAGCCAAGAACCATCTTCTGGGGATCAAGCAGCGAGTGCACTTCAGCAGCAGCTCCTACTGATGGTTGCAAGAAGGACCCTTTCAGAAAGCCCACGGGTACATTGTAATATCTCAGTTTCTAGCATTATGATAAATTGCTTTACAAACAAGTGCTGAGACAATTTTGTTGATTTTTTTTCTTTTTTTTTTTCTGTACTACTTTGCCTGGAATTGCTCATGTGAGAGAAGATATATTTTATGTTGATGGATGTAATTCAGAAGCTTTTGTCTGACACTGAATAGTGTCCTAGGATAGTATTTTAAGACACTATCACCTAAAAGGTTGATCTTCTATCTTTAGTCTTTTTTCATTGGAAAAAAAGAGGACACAGCTGTTAGGATTTTAGACACACCACCACCAAATTTTAGTAGTATAAAATGTTTATTCCAGATTAATTACTATCCTAAAACCCCATGTCTGGTTTCACTTTTCTGAACTGTGCAACCAGAATTCTAGATGTCTGTTGTAGAATGTCAAAGCTACCTCCTGAATGCAGCTGGTAAAAGAAAATGGCCCTCAGAGTTCAGTTTGTATGATAATATGTGGACATTTTTGAACTTTGCAGTGTTTGGGGACTGTGAACAATAGCTTAAGGTTGTAATCTTTTTTTACAATTACTTTTATAATAACTTCAACCTTTTCTTATCTTCCATGGCAAATTCTAGTTGATATTTATGAGTAACCTTAAAATGTCAGTTAATTATCTTTCATCTTAGATTTTGCACAGGAACTTGAAGCTAGAAGCAACTTGTATAAAGAAACTATTTTAAATTAAATATCAGGAAATTGTCCTGAATTCTGTATTTCAGATTTGGGCAGAGATTTCCATCTCTTAAAGGCTCAGATGTTTTCCAGATATTCATAATCTTGTAAACTGCCTGTAAATTAGTGAACAATTATAATGCCTTTTTCTCCTTTTCTCTTCTGGCAAAACTGCACCCGAAAGTAGTAAGACATATTGCTCAAGGTCATATAGCAAGTTTGTAACAAGGCCAGGCAGTAATTTCAGAACTTCCTAGTATCTGGATTTTTTGTAGTAAAGATGAAATTCCAAGCCTACGTAAGTCAAGAAAAGTTTTGTCATTGATTTCAATGAAGCTAGGATTTCAGGTTGTCTCTGACATCATATAAATTTATGAAATGAATTTTTAGAAGCTCCTTTTCTGATAGGAGGCATAGTTAGACTTAGTGACTTGCTAGTCAGAGAGTTTCCCAAATGCAGCTCCAAGATCTGACTCGAGCCAAAGTACTGAAAGCCTCATGTAATGGACTTGATCCAAATGTTACTGTTCCTCAGGAGCCAAACTCAGTTAAATATGTGTTAGGTTGTTCTGAGGACCAAACAATCAGATCCTCAGGTGCTTTTAATGAACTCTTTGTCACCATTAATTTATTTAATTATTTAGTTGGTTAGTTTTAGTGAGCAATCTAGATTAGATGAGTGAATTTAATGAAGTTGATTGAGTTTCACATTACTTTCTGATAGGAAATAGGACCCAAAAGGGACAAAACTGTGCCAGTATTAACAACTGTAATATGTAAAAATGTTTCTTCTTTTAAAATGCCTCAACTCCTTAAGTAAAATTTTAAAGTGGTAATAGAAATATAAAAATTTGGAATACCTAAACTAGTTTTAGATTTTAAAATCAGTGTGGTGAAAGGATTGTAGTGTCACAGCTTTTAAATTACTCTGAATTGTTAATAAATGAAAGAACATGGAACAGCCCAGCATCCCTTTGTGTGTCTGAATGCTCAGAAACATGAGTGAGTTACTGTCCTGGGCTGATAGTGGCTGTACACTTCTAGTCAACTGGGGGCATGAGATAAAATGTATAAATTTGAATTTCTTTTGCCAAAGCTTAAGTGAGTCTGTTTTACCTCACATTTCCCAGCCAACTGAGGATATCAATGAGCTGGTTCCCAGCTGACATGAAGCAGTACATATAAACCACATATAAATTATATGTAAAATTCCATTTCCTGCAAAGTGAAGATTAGAAATTATTTCAATAACCTGAGAGAAAATTTAACAATTCTTTTTTGCTGCTGGACATGTTGTTTAAAAAAACCCCAATGTATTTTGCTGACAGTTAAAATTCATGATGATGATCAATTATTTCACACAAAAATCCCCTTTTCTGACTAGGAAAGTTAATCTAAAACAAATATTTCTAATGTAAACATTGCCTAGAGTTCTATAATAGGTATATTTGTTATCTAATGTTGATTAATTCTCTTTAACATTGGGGAGGGCTCAGAAGAGTTTGAAAACCACTAGACTTCACAGTGATTAGAAATGTCAAATTCTTCTTGAAAGAAAAATAAGTCATTCCTCTCCCACCAGTCAATTATTGATGTAGCCTGGAAAGAAATCACTGCGTTGCAGAGGTTTTTTTGTTCTGTTGTCTAGCTTTGCAGGCTTGGCTGATGGTCTGTAGATAACCTCCCTCCCCACAAGTGTTGGTGAAGGAGTGCAGGTGTAGAGTTGGAGGCAATCTGAAATGCTGTAGTTCAAACAGACAAGAAGAAAAAGCCTTAGAAACTGACAAAAGCAATGCTCAAAAGGATGGATTTATGATGGTGATGGTAAGATTAGGGACTCTTAAACTAGTGATGTTTATGCGGCTTGTGCTTGTTCGCCTTTTTTTATTTTTTTTCTTTTGCTGTTCTTGAGGATGCACACCTGATGTGGTATTAGAAACATCTCAGGAAAGATAAACAAAGCTGTGTTCTGGAAGGAGAATTGATAATTCATGCCTTTAGATCTTAAAGCCAACTTCATTTTTTATTTATTTATCTGTATTAAAAGCATGGATTTGTCCTATCATGTGTGATCTTTGTATCATGCTGTAATAAGCCTGACACATGGAAAAGTCTTTAAAAAGAAGCTGTAGACATCAGTGCATTGGGACAATTTTTAAAAAATAATATTTAATATTTGGTTAAAGCATGTTATCAAAATTGATATATATATCTTCTGTCCATCTGCAATAATTAAGATGGTGTGATATTTTTGTTTCTAGTTTAAAATTAAGAAAATTAATATGCTACCACTATCCCTTTTAGGAAAAAATAAAATCTGAAACTTCATGTAAATTTGGCCTTTTAAAACACCTGTTTTGCTGGCAGCCATATGTGAATGTGAAAGAGTTTTGTATATTTCTGGTTTGTTTGTTTTTAAAGCAACCCAGCCAGGACCCAGAGGATTCTTCATGTTCTTCAGCACAACGGAAACTGAACAGGCAGTTTTACAGATTTATTATCTTCCCTGGCAAATGGATTAAAGTCTGGTATGATCGTCTTACCTTGTTGGCATTGTTGGACAGGTAAGCTTTTTTATTTTTTTAATGCAACTCTATGTAGTGTTATGCTGGGTGTCTCTACATGTCCCTAGAGCAATGTAGACCACTAGAGAAGAAAAAAAGGATCATTGTATTAGTGCCTTACATTTAGGTTGAGAGAGAGATGCTTGTTTGCTTTAGGTTGAATTAAATATTTTTTTTCAGACTTAGTTTTGGTGGTACTTGCTGGCCTTTGTTTTCAAGCAGACTTTGAATTATGTGAGCACCAAGCCTGTAGAATAGCGTTTAATTTGACTCTTGGCTGTTGGATCCATTGGTTCTGAGCTTTCTAATGAGAAAACATATTTTTGCACAAAAACTTAGTTAAGTGGAAGGGTCCCAAGGTATTGTGAACCAGAATACTTAAAAAAAAAAAAAATTTACACAGTGATATTCAGACTGATATTCACCTGCTCCCTCGTTCCAGTTTAGGTTTATTTGTGCAGAGAAAATGGTTTGGCTCAGCTTCTCTCCTTTTTCTAGTCCCTTGGTTTTATTTGACATTGACTCTTCAGTTAATACCCTTTGCTATTAGACCTCACATGGTAATCTGCTGGGCTACTGGGACCTTCAGACATGTTAGCCTGCATACCTAATGGCTGCTGTCTCATCTGGCTCTGCTTTGGGGTGGGTGCTATGCCATGGATGCTAATATGGACTCCACAGAAGAAATTTCAGATAAGTTTTACATGCTGCAGAAGTCGAACTACAGAGTCAAAGAGCTTAGGTCCAGAGCATATACTTACTTATCTGTGGTGTCTTATCTTTGTGTTCCAATTGCATGGAAAGCAACTGCTGATAAGCTCTTTTGTTACAGCCTGAATATTAACATTGTTGGTTTTTTTATCTCAGCTTCCATGTTCTATTAGAATAAATAAATAAAACATCAGATGGCAAATTTGATCTTTCATTTAGGTCTTTATTGTCAGACATATATTTTACATTAAATGAATGCCTTATTTTTGCATTTAAAAGTGTTTGGGTGTGTGCTTCTTTTTGTTAATGGTGGGTTTTTTTGTTTGGTTTTGTATAAACATGCACTTTTAACTATTCAAATCAACTCCATTGTGGAATTCCTTTTGGAAAGTGAGATTGGAGTGTGCTGGACTTAAATGGATATATGCTTTTTTTTTGTTTGTTTATGGAGTTTAGCTGTTATGGTGGATAAGGTCTTTGGCACAGAGGTAAAATACTGTTTGATGTGGAAATGTAGTTTTGGGAGCAAAACCTCAGATCCTGTAAATTCTAGTAGCTCCAGCACTGACAGTTCATACCAGCTGCAAATGGATCTGCCTTGACCTAACAAATATATGAATATTTGTATTTCTCTTAACACTTTTATTCACATAGGACAGAAGATATAAAGGAGAATGTCTTTGCTGTCCTTCTAGTAGTTCTTGTTTCACTTCTTGGATTCCTGACTCTGAATCAAGGCTTCTGTAAAGACATTTGGGTTCTGTTGTTCTGTCTTGTGATGGCCAGCTGCCAGTATTCTCTCCTAAAGGTAGGACACAAGCTCACATGCAGTTGCTGTATTCTCTTCTAACTTCTACCCAGCCAAAATGCTGTAAGCAAACTTTTTTTCTGTTCTGTTTTTAGAGCGTTCAGCCTGATCCTGCTTCACCAGTACATGTAAGTCTCAGCAAGTAGAACAAGCCTTTCTCCTTTATTATCACTTGTGTACTGTGAAACAGTTGGCTGTTCAGAGAAGCACAGGTATAAGTAGTTTGCTGTTCTAGGTGAATTATGAAAATGAGCAAGATGTTGTCTGTGATTCTGAGACTTTATACTATATTTAATTTTAAGTGATTTGAATTTGTCACTACTATTACAAAAATGCTTCAAGCTAAAATATACAGTAAAAACAAATGCATCTGGACTAGTTATCTGAAATTCAATCTTGTGTCATCAGACAAGCTTTTTATTTGCTTTCCTTTAGAAATAGTGACTGAAAACAGCAGAAGTTCCAGAGTAGCTGCTTGGTCAGTGGTTACTTGGGTCTTGAAGATTTTTGTATGGTTTTTTTGTGGTGTGTTGTTTTGTTTGTTTTTTGTTTAGTTTTTTTGATTGTTTGTTTGGTTTGTTTGTTTGGGTTTTTTTATTTGGTTGATGTTTTGATTTGGTTTTGGGTTTTTTGTTTTTGTTTGTTGGTTTGGTTTTGTATGTTTGTTTGAGATTGGGGATTGGTTTTTTTAATCTAGTGTTGCAGATGCATTTCTCAGTAGTGTTTTTAGTTCATGAAATGAAACAGGTGTTTCCCTTTTGGTACAATATCTCAGAATTTTTGATTTGCAGATCTTGGAAGGCATTTCAGTGGTCATGAGGTCCCTTGCTTGCTTTTACACCAGATACTTTGTTGCTCACCTTTCTTATTTGTCTCTCTTTGAATGTTTATGAGGAGCCCCTTTCTTCCCTCAGGGTTCAAAACTAATGTGTTGAAAACTGTGGGTCTGTTGGATCATTTCCCTCTGGCAGGGAGCAATTTTTTTTTTGTTAATTTAGAGGCTAGAAATACAGACTGAACTTGAAATTGAGGTTACTTACTAGTGTTTGCTACGCAGTTCACTAAAATGGATTTCAGAGGATTATATTCCTTTCTTTGCCATGCCATTTTATTATGGGGTGAGTTTATCATGTTGTTGGTTATAGTGCATTCACAGGAAATATCTGTCTGCATAAAAAGTAGGGGAGGCTGATAAACAGCAACATACAAATTGTAAGGTAACATTTTCATTACATTAAAGAAATATTCCTACCTCAGTGAAGAGGTGAGGGGTTTTTTTTGAGACTAAAATAATATTATTTGCCAGTTCAACTAGAACGTGTCTAGACATAACAATGTGAACTGTGATCAAATACTTAATGCTTATTCAGACTTTAGTATTACATACTCTTGTTTGAAGTGGATGGCAAACATCTTAATCAAGAATTCATTATAAACTTAGCTAGACCATATTTTTTTTATAGTATTAAAGACAAAATAGCTAATGAAGTTTAAACAGAATGGGGTTTTTTTTGTGCAGAATCCAGGTTTGCATTTCAGACTCTCATAGTAGTGTTACAAGTATTATTCACTGTATTGTATTCTCTAAGTCATGCAGCAGTGTAGTGAAGTAGAAATAGGTGTATTCCTATCTTCCATATGTTTTCCTAAAATTCTTGTCAGGGATGTTTTCTTGCAAACATTTTGGTGCACCATGCAAACTCCAATGGAAATAAATTGTTTTTCCCCTTAGAGTTTTAAAGGTGTGAGGCATTATAGATCAAATTAAAATAGAAGACTAGCTATTTCTGCATTATCTTTTTAACATGATATTTGTAAAGACTTATTTGAGCTCGTAAGCCCTGCAAAAATAACACAACAAGAAGGCGAGGAAAGATACTGCATGTACTGTTTCATAATTCATGTGACTACATTAAAATTGAAGAGTATACCATCCCTTGATGTTAATGTAAGGATGCAGAACAGCAGAGGGATTAAAGAATGATCAGTACCATGTCCATGAATGAACATGCAGATGAGATTTTTTTCAGTGTGAAACAAACAATCATGAACCACAGATTTGCACGCTGAATTAATTTATATTCTTGGATCCATGAGTAGCCACTAATGCTTTGCATTATCCATGCCTGCCAAGGAGGTTCTGAACTTCTTCCCTATCACTCACATGCATACTTTGTTACTGTTTGATGTGACTGTCATCTCTAGCCTATACTGTTGTGAAAGACTCTCCTTTAAAATACCATCCAGTGAATTTAGAAGACACACTGACTAGGGGTGCATAAGCTTTTGTTCTGAAATGATTGTGAGCACCAGTGTATTCATTTTCTGGAGCTGAGGAAGAGCTGATTGATTAAAGCCTATAAAGTGTGTTAGTCTGGTACAATTTTATTGAAGATTATTTCTTGCCCCCCATATCATGATGTGACAGCTAGAGCCTCTGATTTGAACACTGTGTATTAGCTGTATACTGCCACTGTGGTAAGGGATATGTTTAATTATACAGAGAAGAATCAACTCAGATGATGTTTTGGACTTTATATTCATTTATACTCATTGAATTGTGTTGACAGTTTGGTGTTTAAGTTGGAACTTTCTGGTTCTACAGCTAATGCTGGCTACTGGCATTTATTGTAGCTGTGGGTTTAGTACTGTTGCCTGCTACAAGATGAGAGCCTAATGTTCCTGTTAACCTAACCTGTGCTTTAGCCTACCTAGTTCTGGTCTGTTAGGAGCTGGTGGCCTTCAGTTGCTGTTCAAACAAGGGTATATGGTTCTGGCATGGTGAAATTCAGGAACAGCCTTCTCAATGAAGTGGTGGGGAGAAGAAAATAAAAGTCCATCCCAAGTGTGACTTGTACAGGTTTATGAACAGAAGAATACAAGGGAGGTGCCAGTGACTGCAAGGTATTAAATTTAAAGATCCAAGAGATCCTTCTGTGCATTTCAAAGTTTTAGACAAGTGGCTTTGACTGCAGAGTTTCTTGATACTGGTTAGAGGCAGCAGCAGATTGGTAAATAAAGGTTGTGTCTGCAGTAAATGGCTATATAGAAGGATCATGAGATCATGTTTGTAAATCTCTCAGAAGACACCTGCACAGCTCAGGATCTAGCTCAGGTGTACAAAGGCATTTGAGCACCGAAAGACTGCAGTCATGCTCTTAACAAGATTTACAGAATCACTTGCATAACTTCATAGTCTCAATTCCATTACTTGCCAAAGCAGATAGCTAAGTCAGTTGGGTAGCTATCATAGCTAGTTTCATAAATTCCATAAGGCACTTAAAGTATTTGTAATTTATCCCTGTGAGCTTTTGTGTAGAACTGAGCACACACACTTTTCTTTTTATATAAAACCTTCTGTCTTTTTCCTCTTGCATGTGTGAACCCACAAACAAAATATCCTTAGGTTTTTCCGAAGTTTCCCCATCAAAATCCTTTGCAGTCAAAAGCAGTATTTTACTAGATGGAAATGTTTGTGAAATTATTCTAGCTTTATTTAAAAAATCTTAATATTTTTATCAAAATACAAGATACCTCAATGTTGTGCTTATAGGATGTGAATATGTTTCTGAAACATATTAATGAGAAATATGGACCTGAAAAAGTCAGTGACATTTTTTTGGAGGACATAGGGAAAGGAAGAGTATTCGCTGAAATTTTTATCAGTGGAGAAAAAAAAAGATTGTTCAACAAATGAGATGTAAAACATAAAAAGAATCCTGCTCCATTATTTAAATTCCTCTGAGGAGCGTGCAGGATAGAGTAGTTTCACCAACACAAAATCAGCTTTGCATGTCAAAATTTGATGAGTTTCTCTAGTAGAACAAAGTGAGCCCTTAATATCTAACATATCTTGTTGATAAGTTGCAGTGCCACATGTCCATTTTGGTAAAAGTCTGCCTATCTTAGCCTCTTAGCCTGTCAGTGGCAGGCACAAGAGAGTTGTTTTGTTTTTTTGGCTTGGGGCACTGACCATCTCTCTAGAAAGCCTGTTCCGGTGTTTGACCACTCTCTCAGTGAAGGAATATTTCCTAATGTCCAGTCTAAGTATCCACTGACACTGCTTTGAACCACTCCCACAGGTTCTATCACTGGGTCCTAGCGAGGACTGCTCAGAACCACAGTCTCAACTTCTTCAGGAAGCTCTGAAGACTAATGAGGTTATCCCCTTGCCTCTTCCTCTCCAGACTAAGCAGGCCAAAAGTATTTTGCTGCTCCTCATAGGACATTACTTCCATCCCTTTCGCCAGCTTTGTTGCCTTGCTCTGGACACAAAGACCTCATATCCTTCTTAAATTGTGAGACCCAGAACTGCACACAGTATACCAGGTGACGCTACAGCAGCACTGAGTACAGTAGGATATTCACCTCTCTTGACCTGTTGTCAACCAGCACCCACAGATCCCTTTCTGCAGAGCTGCTCTTCAGCTGCTCCTCTCCCAGTATATACTTGTACCCAGTATTACTTCATCCTTGGTGCAGAATCTGGCATTTCAACTTATTAAATTTCACCCATAGCCCAATGCTCAATCTATCTAGATCCCTCTGCAAAACCTCCTGTCCCCCAAGAGAGTCAACAGCACTTCCCAGTTCATTATCGCCATCAAACTTGCTAATGGTGCATTCAAATCTTGCATCCAGATCACTGATAAATATATTGAACAGAACAGGGCCTAGAATTGAGCCCTGAGGAACACCCCTGGTGACCATTCACCAGCCAGATTTGCTACAACCCTTTGAGCCCTGCCCTTCTTCACCCAGTGCGCCATAAACTACTTTAGAAGTAAAAGTTCAATATGCACTGTAAGCCTATTTGAGTATGGCAGTGTTCTGCTTGGAACTGAGAGGTGTGTGGAGCTAAACCTCTAGACTTAGAGCCAGTAAGTCTGCCTTACACAACTGCTTTCAAATAATTACCATGCAAGGAGAAAACCTGAGTTCTGTAATTCAAGATATAAGACAAAAATAGACTTTGGTTTGGCACATAATTGGGATATAAATCATTAAGCACTTGTTTAGATGCGATATTTACTGGTTTACTTTCCTAAGGCACAACTCCTATTTAAGATAAATGAGCTGAAGTTTAAAAACGGCCAGAAAGTAATATTTTAAATGATTTTTTTTTTGGTCAGATTGTTATCTTTTCAATTCTCCTTTGTTTTCCATGGACATGTGCCTTGTTTAAAAAACAAAAACAACAAACCAAATCAAGGCATTACAAACATCAAAATTCTGATTAAACAGCTAGACTTTGTCAGTTTGATTCATAATCCATGGATGTGAGGTGCAATACAGGCCCACTAGCTCCTTGCAATTTGCCACCATGTCAGCTAATTGATCCCAAAATGAGAGTACAGATCAGTTAATAGGAATGCTAACATACAGGCTTGGCTGGCAGCCAAACGGATAGAGCCGCTGTTTCAGATCAGTAAACAGACTCAAAAGAGAAGTGAACTTTTGTTATAGTCACTTAAATTATATTTTACAAATAAGAACAGTTTCACAGCAGCTTTATGTAAGGCAAACTTGAAATCTTGTTACATTGCTCCTGGCTTTTCACACTCAAGGAATCTTTCGACTCACCGGTGTTTAAAATGCCTTATTTACCCTTAAGCTTGCTACAAGGAGAATTAAGATTTTTCCTAAAGGACTGTTACTCTCCTTGGTCCACAGCCCTACAGCAGTGTTTTATAGGATTAGTGCAAATCAGTTGTGTCAGATGCATATGAAAGATGTAGGATAAGGATCCTTCCATGTATTAGATTCTTTGAATCATCATTTCAAAGTGCTGCATGAGAGATGAGAAGCTGCTGCGTGTCACTTCCTCCAGGAAGGGCCCCAATTTGCTCTCAAGTGGTTCAAATTAACAAAAAAATTTGAGTTGTATTAGTGCAAAAAAATCAATCTCTATGCTTCACCCTGCACCTAGGAGGTGGTCTACAATTTTCTTTATTTCCAAGGATGCAATTGCAAATTAATTTTATATTTAATAAAAATAAAAGCTACCTGAAGCAGACATTTTTTAAAATAACAGTAATATGGAGAAAAAAATCCTTTTCTATTGAAAAGAAAGGTTCAGACAAATTGACTTGTTTTGGTTTTTTTTTCTTTTCTCCACAGAAAAAGATGACTTCTGCAATTAGAATGTTTTGAAAAGTCCAGAAAGTTAGATTTTCAAAAGCATAAATGATTGCAGCAGTCTTAACTGCTTATCATGCCTTTTGAAAGTCTCCTCAGGAGAAGTTAAAATACCTTGTAACATTTTTATTTTTAATTAGTATATATAAAGTCATTAAAATATTTTGTCTGACTCCCTCTCTAGTTTCATGTAGTGGTCACAGTAGGAGAATGACTAAAAAATGCAAACACTTTTTTTTTTTTTTTTTTTCCTCTCCAGGGACACAACAAAATCATAACCTACAGCAGACCTGTATATTTTTGTATATTGTGTGGCCTTATTTTGCTGCTAGATGCTGGATCTAAAGACACAAATCCTCCAGTTTATACAATTTATGGCTTGAAGCTCTTTTCTCCTAGATCTCTCCAGTCAGCCAGAGACCATGTAATAGGTGAGTCAATATTTTTCCTAGGACTGTAAAAATGAATTAAGCATTAGCTGGGGAAGTCTGTGTTTTCCCATGTTAACAATGAAATGCATGTTATGGAGGCACAACTACATCTCAAATTGGTAGAAACATTTGGAATGACTTAAGATGGGGGCTGGGGGCAGCTGGCAACCTTCCCTTACGTAAAAGGAATTCTTAATGAAATGAGGCTCATAGAAAAGTCTCTGTAGAAAACTAACAGTCACTGATGTTATTAGCAAAAGACATCATCTGTGAAATGCAGTTAATCTTTGTAAGGGCTTGTCTTGTGTAGACCAGTTACTGCAGAATAAGACGAGTTTTAAATTTAATGCCTGGAAGGTAATCCATGCCAAGTCCTCAGACAGATATTCTTCCACTCATGAAGAACATGGTTTTCCTTGATTTAGTTTAATCTTGCTGTCCATGTGAGGAGTTAGTGTCAAGCAGCCACTCTGCAGTAGGTCTTCCAACTTGCTTCATTCTGAAATCATGTTCTGAGGAGGCTGAGGACATTCAGATGTTGCCCCAAAATGGGACTGAGGATCCTTTTCACACTAATTTGGAGTGACCACAGCTGGAAATACTCTTTTGTCAGGACGCTTCTTCCTGTTACACACTTGCAGTCTGTAACTCTGATGCCACTCCAGTTGTGTCACAGATGTGAGTGCTGAACTGGACTCAGGTCAAGTAGTGCAACACTGTTAGGTACAAAGTAGAAAGAACTTTAAATTTTTACTGTAAAAGTTGTGAAGACTTCCCAGGAGCTCTGTTGTAGTGAGGGAAAGGTCAGCTGTTGGTTTGTGAATTTAGGAAAAGCCACTGTAATAGAGGAAATAACTTTGCGATGTAAGGTGTACGACCTTTGAGGTCTGTTTACCCGTGACTGTTGTACTTTCTTTTTGCTATACTCAAGTCCAGCTATTATTGCCTGAAAGGTGTACTATTTTTAGAAAAGCCTTCTGGTTCTTTATGTGGGTTCACTGACTCCCAATCCTCACCAGAAACAGGGGAATTACAATAACCTGCATCTCACTTATTTTCATTAGCTTCTTTCATTACTTTCCTTTGGTCTCATTAAAGTTTCTTCTTACATCTTATTTTCTATACCTGTCAAAGGTGAACAGTAAAAATGCTGATAAAATAATTCAACAAGAATCTTAAATGACACTTGGGATAGAGATAAATGAAAAACTATAGCAACCAGTATAAGAAAACAAAGTGCAGTTACAAATGTGCTAATTTTGTCTGGCATCAAAAGAGATAATAGAACAGGTTCTTGAAACAAGACAAGAAGGGATGGGGGGAGAGGGGAAATACAGGTTCATCTTCCCAGCTAGCATCTGTTTGATGAGAAAGGGAGAAGGAATCATTTCCCTTTACTTGCTTTTTGTTCTTATTTTGCCAAGGTGTATTTGTTCAAGTGATGCTCGGTGCCACATTTTGGCTCTTCCTTGCTTTGTCTTTGTAGGAGCCCCAGCTGGCTGCTGTAGATCCTTGGAAGTGTTCTCAGTGCATCTACTTCTGTAAGCCATGGCAGTCTATCATCCTCCAGCATCTTGCTGCACTTTTGAGTATAGATTCCCTTAGGAACTGGGGGTATAGAAGTATCTGTGTGAGTCAAAATCAGAAGGGAAGTTGGTCCCACCGAATGCCAATGAAGCATTGCTACTGTTTTATTATTTTGCCTATTTGCTAGGCATTTTTGATATGCCTTTACTGGTTTGCCATCATATGGTGGCTTATTAATTTACATTTCACTCATAATTTATTGTTGTATTCAGAGTTGATATTTGGGGAAATCAAGGGATTTTTGACTACACATTACGAATACTAAGGAAAGTAAAACTCTTCTGTTTGAGGTGTTTACTGTGGTATGAATCTAAAGTGATGGCAATCGTAGAACTTATCAAGGAACTAGTGTGACGCTGCATAGCATACTATGATAAAAGCCTTGAAACAAGGTTATAAAAGAAAATCAGTGGAAATTTTTTAGCTGTGTAATCTAATTACTTAAGAAATGTGGTTTCTAAAAGGTCCCTTTCTTTGCAGGCAATCTATTTAGGCTCTGACTATGATTTATTTTAGATTGATGATGGTTCTGTTATTGATTTATGTTAGTTGAGGGATTATGGCTTTAATTCATTCTAACTATGGTTTTCATCTTGAATTCCTTATTTGACTTATTTGCTTGATGACCATATGTAGTGTGAGTAAGGGCACAGATAGAGCCAGTCTCAGTCGGTAGGTGGTACAGATGTGGTTAGTGACAAAAGTAGTTATATACTGAATGTATGACAGTTTTTGTGATGAAATCATTTAAACAATAGATGAGTGAAATTATTTGTCAGACATCTCAGAAGAGTAGGTATCGGGTGGTGGAAAAATTTTGTGATAACAAGTACTCTGCCTGCTACATTCAGCAATGACTAAGCTTGTCAGGAGAAGAAAGCCTTTCTGAATTTTATCCTCTCCTGTGTTCAGGACGGGGAGAACAAAAAGTCTATTTCTCACTGACATAATGCCTCTTTTTCTTTTTTAGTATTCTCTGTGAATACACAGGTATATAGTTTTAGACAAAAGTTTTTCTAAACTTCTAAAAGGTTTACAGTGACATTGCCACTGAATTACCATGCTACATTTCAAAAAACCACCAAAGTTTACAAAGTAAACAAGTTTTTGTTTCCATCCTACACTTACCTGGTAGGGAAACCTTCAGACTGTAATATTAAATGCCATCAGCTCACATAAGCATCTCTCAGTGGTCCAGTTCTTAAAGGTGGTGTATTGTGTGGAAATTTGTGATGCTTAAACAGATTCTCTTTGGAATGCATAATGCATTTCCAACTGATTAATCAGTTACTTTTATTGTCTGCTTCCCACCAAGGAAACTACTGCTCCTAAATTCAATCCTTTTCTGGCAACTGCTTATTTTCCTCTCTGGTATGGTCCTTTGGAGGATGAGATTAATAAAGCTACCTTAGCTAAAGAAGTTGTTAGGATTATTCATGGTAGAGAGAGGGTGAGGTGAGGACATTGCCTTAGTGAGCCAGCTTTTCCCTCCTTGTTTACATCCACCCCTATATATTTTGGTGTACTGATAGGGTAATGTCTCTGGTTGTGTCCTCCCTTCTCCCTGCTCTTATTCAGCTTTTTCTGAGGTTGCTACAGCAAAGGCAGTAGTTTGAGTTCTGGCAGTTCTGCAAGTTCTTCGCTCAAGGAAGAAGATCTGTGAGTTTCAGCAGTGAGTTTTTGGGATAGTTGATCCTATGGCAAGTCCACGTGGCTTGCTCGGCAGTTTGCTGTCATCCCATTTTCTGCCTTCAAGAATGGTCCTTGCTTGACTTGATATGGTTTGGTGGAATGTCTAAAAGAAGAGCAGAATAGTAAAGAAATAGGAGATTATTAATTTCCTGTAAAAGTTTGAGAAGGTAGTGTTTCCTCATATTCTTGCCTATGTATAATTTGTTCTAGCAGCAAGAACTTGTGATGAAGGGTGCATTGTGAATGCAAGTATACTTAAGTGAGCCATGTCTGTGTTTAATACTTGAGTATGTCATTCCTTTTTCTTGGGCTTGACTTCCTCAGCAAGATTTATAATATTAGATAGCAGTACTGTATAATACAATACAGATAAAAGCTGTCAGATCAAAATCAGTGTATTTTATTTTAGTACAAGATACATTAGTCAGAGGAGCTGGGAGTTAAATGTGAAATTAGCATTCAAGAAAGAACACAAATACTATTGTTACCTCTTAAAATTTGACTGGGGCGGAAAGGGGAATAAGTTGTACTAGTGATTTGTTTAATTTGCTTTTTGTGAGAATGAATAAGAGGAAGCTGCTGTCTTCCTAACATGTAAACTAACAAGTACATACTTGTTTACAGGGAATGGTGGCTGACACACATCTCTCTCCTTCACCATGCAGAATATTCTGGTGCTAGTACAATGAAGCAGTAGGAATATGATTATACATATGCATGTACCCTTGAAAGTTGACAGCATTAGAGACTTAGGTCAAGTGCATGTGTAGATGCTTTGCTAGACAACTTTGCTTAGCATCTTCTAGGTTGGAGCTAAGAGTAAACAGATGGGAAGAAGTAGCTGGCAATGAACAGAATGTAAGACCAGTAGCACCTGGATAACGTCTCCTGTTTTTCCTTGACTGTAAGGCAGCATTTGTAAATTAGCATTTCTATTTAGAAAGAGACTATACAAAAATGTCAGAATAGGTTTTACCCCTGAGTTTTACTGTTTTTAATGTTCTTTCACTAATGCAAAATTAGTGTCTGTCCTGCTGGAAGCTGGGGAAATATTCTGCAGAAGTTTCGCTATAGGTTTGTCCCATTTTTATACTGCTGCTTTGTGTTTGCTATTGATTGCTCCCAGAGGTAGGATACTATGATAACCAAGATACTTAAGATCTTAGCCATTACAATATTTTTTGTTTGTTTATATTGAATTGTTATACCTCTGCTTGAACCATCTCAGATGCAAAGAAGTTCTAAAGTCTGCAAATTAAAGTGTATGTACTTTAAACAGAATATAACTTTGAAAGTATTTGAGAAGCAGTAAGGAGGATATGTAATGATTTATTTTTTTTTCTGCAGCTACTTTTATCCAAAATAAAACTTAAATGGAACCTCTGATCTTTATTTTGTTTTTTATATAAACTCTGATCTTTAGCAGCAACAATTGCAATTCCCTTCTCACGTATTAAATATAAATTATGCTATTTTACATGCAATAAACTAAAGTTAGGATATACTCATGTGAGTAATCTTCAGAATTCATTGCAACAATTTTTTATTCTGTTATGATGCATGTTTCTCTGTTCTCCATACATTGCAATGTAATACTGTGTTTTAACATATATCTTTTTTCTTTTTTTTCCTTAGTGTTTTTATATTGCTTTCCTGCAATTTCTCTTCTTGGTCTTTTCCCCCAAATCAACACCTTCTCTATATATCTTTTGGAGCAAATAGACATGCTGCTTTTTGGCGGTTCTGGTAAGTAGCCAGTTGCAGCCTGATCTATCTTTCTGGGTTTATAACCTTAGATTAGAGTATATTATAGCATGTTTTAAAGCACTGTGCATGTTAAACTTAAAACAGCTAATAGTATTTATATAACACTGGGGTGATTACTAGTAACACCCCCTTAATTAGTTGTTGTTTTTTTTTTTAAAGCTATATACAAGTTGTGCTTATAAGCTGCAGAATGTGATTGACATCAAAGAGCTCTTTCCTGGCACATCTGACATGAATCCTTACTATATGTATAAAAAAGAAAAACTTTAAAAAAACCTTAAATCTGTTAAAATTCCATTTAAAAAGTTTTTTAAAATATTTGCATTGTTCCACAGTAAGTCACGTTCACAAGACAAAGGATGTGTGGGTGTGGTTGGCTTGTTTATTTTTTTTAATCTTTTGGTGTTATTTCAGAGATTAAACAAAAGGCCCATGAGGAAAAAAAAATGAATAATTTTTTTGTTGGTAGTATGGGGGTTTTTTGTTTATCTTTATACCTTAAGTAACAAAGATTGAGATGCATTTACACTGTCATCTGAATTTGTATCAGAAAGAAACTTTCTCCTCATTCCAACTTACCACATGTATGGAATGATGTCAGAGTATGCAAACCAGATTCTATTTGGATGAAACTTAAAAGAAAGGTGCATTATAAGGGTGCACCTACTGCACTACAAACACTAATGAGCATACAGTGTGTTGGGACCAGGCTAGAGACTGAAATAAAGTAACTCAAACATGTGTGTCATGGGTATGAGATCAACATTTCTCATTCCACAGGCCCATGCTTACTGCATCATTCTTCTTGCTACTGTAATCATAGCCTTTGGCAAGTGGTTATAACAGGTACAGGTGATATGGATTTTTTCTGCTTTTTGTCTCATAAATACTAGAGCAGACCTGGAGGAAATAATGTGTTGGTTAAAGTCCTCATCCTATCAACAGTGATGATTCTAGTATATGTTGAACCCTAATTAGAGCATGGTTTTGTAGCCCCTATGTTTCCACTGTTGAGGCTGCTGAACTCCTAATTCTGTCTGACAGCTTTTCCATCCTTGATTCTGGAAGCTTTCAAAGGAGGTTATAGCAAGAGATCATCTGGCATCATTCTCTTTCCCTTTAAATTAATTCATGTATCTTAATATGGTACAAATCATGGTTGACAGAGTAAGTTAGGATGCTTTTGGATGATACCAGAGCCTATGTCGCATCAACTTTTCTGTCTTAACTGTTTTTTGAGCTCATCCAGGGCACTGAAGGTGTTCTCTCAGCTTTGTGATATCTGATTTTAATCTCTATACTTCTTGTGATACAAGAGCTGTTTCTTTTTTTTTCCTTTTGATTACACATTCTCATTTACGGAGAAATTAACTAATGTGTAATGTCTTTATTTCAGCTGCTACTGGGTTTGTATCTGCACTATACAGCATTTCCCGAAGCTTTGTGGTTCTGATTGTCCTATATGCTTTCTGCTTCAGTGCAGTGAAGGTAAGCCAGAAAAACAACACTGCAAAATATCAAAATTTCAAGCTCAAAGTTCATATAGTCTAGGGAGACCAGCACTATTTGGTGACTCCTTGTCATTGTTGTTTATAAAGATAAGCTTTACAAGTCATGGTTCAGGTTCTGCCTGTTAGCTACACTGAAACAGATTGAAACTGTAGCAGAAATACCAGAATAAATGTGTGTCTAATACCTCTGACTGTGTGCCTCTTAGGTGTGCTAGTCTGAAATGATCCACTGTGTTTCCCCTCCAAAGACTAACAGCAGCCTTGGCTGAAAAAGCTGCAACTCCTGTTGACCTGTACTTAAATGTCCAGCTTGGGCAGACCAGTGGACCGTGTAACCCAGTAATGTGTCTTCATCTACAGGCAAATGCAATTTAGGAATTTAATCCAAACCAAATTACTGTTTGCAGCTCTTTTCCCTAATATTCCACCAGTATCTACAATTGTTGGATTATGGATGTTGGAGAGATGTCCTTGCTTATTTTGTATCTGTGAACTTGTCTATGAATTTGCTGAGTCTCCTCCTGAATGTGGTGCACCTGTCTATCTCCACAACTCTGTGCCAACAAGTTGATGTTCGTTGTGCTCTGTGCAAAGCAATGCTGTCCTTTGTTGGTTTTCAACTGATCTGCTAATTACACTGCTATGCCTAGCATTGCAGGATTTGTAGAACTGCTCTTCATTCACCATATCTGCTGCCTTTGCAGTTTTGTAGGCATCAGTCATATTCCCCTCAGCCAACTTCTCTTTAAACTGAAGAGTCCCAGCCTTTCTAGTGTCTCCTTGTAAAGCAGCAGCTCTCTCAGGAGTAGCTGTCAGTTGCCCTACTCTGTGCCTTATTTACTTTGCTGTGACCTTCAGATGTGGATTGTAAGTTGTGTGTGGTGCTCAGGATGCAGGTGTGCCACAGCTCTGTACACCGGCAAAATGACTGGCTTGTTCTCAGTGCCCTTCCCAGTGATGCTCAGTGTTGGGGTTCTTTGGCAGGTTCTGCATTTTGAGATATATTCAGTCTAAAGCTTTTATATATATATATAAACATATATATATATTATATATTCCTCCCCCTTAATGTATCTGCAAATTTTGTTGCACTGCTATAAAATAGCAATGAAATTTTGGTTGCCTTCAAATCTGCTGTAAAATTTTCAGTGACCACAGCATGACCAAAATTTCATCCTAGACTTGTGATAATGTTTATTCTTTAAGGGCCAGTCTTTTGCAAGTGTTTCGTTACAGGCTAGTCAGTGCCCATGCAGGGGTGCACCAGGAAGCACAAAGATTTAGAAGCTGCTCTTGACATCTTGTGGGCATATCTGAGAGGATGCCTTGTAGTGCTACACATGCACAGCACGCAGAGATCCCATTATATGAGGCTCGACAACAGTCAAGGATGTATCATGTCAGCATGACATGGCTGGTGATTTACACAATATGAGGCAATCAGATGTTTAAGGGAATTCTTTAAGAAACGTAAGCATTTTTATAATGGCTTTTAAAACATTTCCACTTAAAATTTTGAATAGGAGCCTAAAATTAAAAAAAGGTCAATTATAATGCCTTAATGGTCTCAGAGATGGTCAGAGCTAGCTGTGCATGACTTCATAACCACTCCCAATAGTAAGGTAAAATGTGTTAAGGTACCATTTTGGCTCCTGGGTGGCTTGAGTTCATACACTATAAATTATGGTAACTCAGCCGTTGAGCAGTGCTCTGTTAAGACACTTTAAATTAAATGTCTTTGAACATGTGGTGTACTCTTGGGGAATCTCCTGTTGCCAGGGTCACCCAGTATATGTTATACTGGTTTGACCTGACCCAGCTGTGTGATGCTAGAAAGCTTAACTGCTTCTGATGTAGTTTCCTAAAGTAGCTAGTATTCCTGCTACTGTTTTCCAGATGTATTAATGATTCAGAAACTGGCACCTGGGGTGAAGAATGTGGCTCTCTGTAAAGATGAACAGAGTGAGAAAAATCTATAATGGGGGTGAGGTGGAGAGAAACAACGAGAAAAATGGAAAGAGATATATGGAAGGAGGGAATTGAAGGTTACACTGTTCAACAGGCAAATATCTGGGGACCTTTTCCCCTAAGGTTAGCAGAGGGTGACTGACCAGTTGAGAGTAGGGAAGCTGTGTGATGAATACTTTAAAAATTGTTTTTTTTAATTGGTGTTAAAGAAAAGCTTCTTAAAATATTCTACAGACGTCTTTCTCAGCATAATACTTTAAATTACAGAATGCAGGTGCCTTTGTAGATAAGCAATCTCCTTCTGGATTAGACTTCAAACTGCTTAGAAATATGCTTTTAATGCTACCCTGGAAGTTGTAGAGTGCTGTGAAAGATTTACAAGGTATCTGTTGTAAATTACCAATATTAAGTGCAGACTCTCTGTTCACACAGAAATTACAGTTAATTTGAATTTTTATAGCACTGTTCTTGTAAAGGCACTTCTGAGAGGGTTAATTTAAAGCATGTAAAGACAATTCCACTTGCTGCTGCTCATAATCTCAATCTACTGGGGTGTTTGAAATGTCATACTTTTTTTTTTTTTTTTTCCTCCTAGAAGTTATGAAATAAGCACTTGTGTTAACCCTCTTTGTTCATCAGTCAGGTTCAGGGTTTTTTTTTTCCTTTTGCACTATTGTCTGTAGTGCTGCAAAAGAATGATTATTTGGTTAGTGGAGGAGTAGAACTGGCTTAAATAGAAGAGAAGAATCTGATCCTGAATAGGGACCACTGTGAAAGGTGGTCTAATATCCCTGTAAGAAACTGGATGTGTTGATATGTCATGATGTAGCTGATGTTTTGATATGTAGTGAGTGAGAACTTCTGATCCTTATCAAATCAAGGTTTGGATTTCGGTGCACTAAAAATTGCTGTTCGACTTAAAACTGAGCAAATGCTGTAGTCTGTTTCTTTGAGGTGTTTGCACAAGGGTGCTAATTACATGGGTTTTCTTTAAGATAGAAATGTTATCTCTTCCACACTTGTACTTTACAGCTATTCTTTTTTATTTTTACTTTACTCTTTAACTTTTAGTCAGTTTGGAAAAACTAAGAGAGCAAAATTTTCTCTAATGGATTTTTGAACTCCATAAATAGAGTCAAAAGATTCAGGGCAAGGAAGCATGACAGACTGTCTCTGGCACAGGATTTCTGGGTTGCAAAGCTTATTTCTTGGCTGAAATGTAGTATCTACAAATGTAAACTCCGTTTATTGGCAGAATGTCTTATAACTCAGCAGGTGTAACTAGAAGACTTCTATTTTTGAAATAAATTGCAGAGAACAGACCTCTAAGTGGTTGTGTGCTTTTTACTGGTGAACAATTGCTCACATCAAACACTCAGGCTGAAGTCCCATTTCGGTGGTATCGTGCTAGAGTGTCTCCTTCCTTCAGCGGTTCTTGTGTTCTAATTATTATCTTGCAGAGTGAAATAATCTAGCCTTGTTTCTCAGAATCAATCCAGAAGAAGTGTATTATTCCTGAAGAAGTTCATTAGAAGAATAATTGATTTACCATAGAATTTTAAGTGATTTTTTCTTGTTCATTTTTAGAACAGAAACTGTATATACGTATCTACAATAGTTTGATTTAGTTGCAGTTGACTTTTGAAATTATTTTAGAGTAGAAAATTCACAGCAATTAATCCTTTGCTCTATAACTCTAATTTTAGAAAAAATAAAAGCAGGAATTGAGCAATTTGTTTTGTGGTATGTCCGCAAAACAGTGCAAGTACTCAAGTTAACTTTCAGCATGTGAATATAAGCTCTGAGAATTGAGACAAATAGGCCTGCACTGAAATCTTGTGCCTTGTCCAGACTGATTTTGCTATTGAATTGTGTTGTACAATACCAACAGAGAGTCTATGAAAAAGCAGCTGTGGTATAGCTGTATCATTAGTTTAGCTTAACAATTGTTATTGATTTTTGCCCAGATAAGTTGCCTGAGGAAAATTATTATACAGTATTCTCAATTGAGAGTTCATCCTGTGGTCTGCAGACAAAATTTGTCATGTCCAATGAGTTCATCTGGCTCTGCCACTCTTTCTGAATGACCTTGCAGTATCCTTGCTATTGCATGACTGGAAATGTTTTTCTCTTGTGGCTAAAATGCACATACCGCCTAAAAGAGGATGAACGGATCTCTAGTCTTGTGCAGGTTGGATCATGTAGCAGGCCTCTTACATGTCCCATTACATGACTTGTTCAGAAGCTTATGATGTGTTTTGGGAAGTGGCTGCATACTGCTCACCTGGGGGACACAAGTTATGTGACCAAACATGCACTTCCCACACAAGTAAAAGAAGGGACAGTCATTACAAGGCCAGATGCAAACTCATTGCATGGTGAGGAGACATGTGTTTGAGTTGTGTGTCAGACACTTGCAGAAAGGAAAAGGGATGTGTTTGGAGGTGACTGAGAAGTGAGGGGGTCCCACCTGCCGTAGCCAAGTGATCAGCTACCCTCCTCAGAGTTCTCCTCAGTAGCTTTGCCCTTGCTTAATTGATGCTTGTGTGAAAGAACTGTGGGCCTGCAGTTTGTTGTGTCTCATTCTAGTGTTGCCGATCACTTTTTGTTTAAAAGAGAAAAAAAAAACAAACAAAAAACCCCACCCAAACAAAAAACCCCTAATTTTTTGGCCATAGGAAGCAGAGAGAATTGCTTCTAAAATTATAACAGAAAGATGGGATTCCAGGTCTCTGACTCTGTGTTTGAGGCCTTGAGGACTGATGGACAGGATACTGTTCATCACTGTTACGAGTCAGGGAAGCGTTTAGTGAGTGAAGCAGGTTTTCAAGTTGCTGTCTGACACAGCTGGTGAACAGCAGTTGTTTGCTCTGGTAATAATGCAAAGTCACTTGGATAGATTTTTGTTTTACAGTCATCCCAGTGATGCAAAGGTGCTGTGAAGCATCTTTTCATGCATCTTATTCCATGACATATCCCTGCCATGAATAATACGATAGCAGCTGCTTATCCAGCTTTGCATACAACAATACTGTGAACTTGATTTGAGACAACAGAGAAGATAAATGTCTTAGCCTCTGAAGTGCAAAGACATGAATTTCTGCTGCTTGCTTTGACATTTTCTTTATCTCCCAGGCCTCTGTTTAATGATATCATTACTCCTTATTCAAGTTCTTTCCAGGTCCTTTATGAACTTTCATTTACTTTTGCTTAATACAAAGCTCTAAATCTTAGACATGGTTTTGTCACCTCTTTTGGTCATTCCTTGTATTGTTACATCTAATAGTGGCAATTTTTCAGGTCACTACTTTTTTTGAAGCTATTGGGTAACAGAGTTTAGTTTAAAATTATCTGCATTCACTGCATCCTGGCTTTATTTCTGATCTCAGCTTCAGTCCTGTAATCTTGAACAGAAATTGGCAGCTCTAATAGCTACCTTAGCTTTGATTTATGAAAGGGTTATGTCTTTTTCTGGGAGGAGGTGGTTTTATTTTCGGATATTACATCCATCAGATTGAAAACACAGGAACTTCTGTGCCATCTTTTTCACTTGGCTAGAATTGCCTGATGTGCTGATTTTTGTCTCCCACTCCATCTGTTTTGTGGTCTGTGCCCAAATATTTAACAGATATTTTAAAAAAGAGTCAGGTATGCCCTCCTACTTTTTCCACAAATATTCAGTCTGGAATGTAACCATCTTGATATCAGTCTTTAGAATTCCAGCACATCAGTGTTTTGCTGTGGGGCAGAAGAGCACATCCCCAAATGTTTCTGGAATCAGTCCTTCTGTTCCAATCAGCTAATTTGGATTTGAAACTTATCCAGAACCACTTAATTATTTGTCATCCAGCTTTTTTCTTTGGAAACTACTTAAGGAACTTGTGGTTTATCTTAATCAGCCTGGAAAAATGTCAGATTTTGGATTTAGGTCAGAAAAATTAAACCAATGTGAATGTGTTTATATGTGGCACAGCTGCCCCCTCCAGCTCTGTTTAAGTGCATGTATTTTTAATGAAAGTTATATAGCCCTTATTACCTTATACATGGAGAAAGTTTTTTTTTTTCTGGTAACTTATTTTGTTGCTTTAATGAGCACTTATAAAAATCCTATGTGTATTTTAAACCATTCTCAGCTTACACTGATGTAGTTTGTTTTGTTGTTTAATGAGTTTTAAACTCATTAATCAGAATAACAGTGCTTCTTGATTCCTGTTTTGAACGATGCAAGCTTTAGCTGTGTACTAATAATTTTGAAATATTTGTCTTAGGGTTTTATAATGGGAAGGAATTGCAAGTGTTCATGTCCCTCAGTCTACTAAGACTGTCCAAATAGATTTCTAAACAGCACTGAATGGGCCCATGTGTCTAAGCAGAATTCCCAGATGTGTAAGTGACCAAAAGTAGAAGTACAGGATTATTAGACGGCTTTGTTTCTAGCATATAAAATGCTTCCAGCCCTGTTGGAGGTTTTGAAGACAAGGCTCATCAATTTTATGTACTTTCCAATTTAGAGACCCCCGAGGTTCAAGCAAGAGCTGTTAGGAGTGTTAATTTTGGACAGAATTGTCAGATACAATGCATTTCAGTAAGTGATGTTTGCAGCCTTAGAGTCACACTTAAAACATAACTTCAATAGTTATACTTTTAGTTCTCTGTGTATAATAAGATCTTGTCCAAATCGAATAGAAAATGTAAACTATGCCTGCGGAATCCAATACAGCCCAGGGTTACTCTTACAGAAGTTTCTCACTGTATAGGAATGTAGAAATCTGCACTTCTTATTTAGGATAAACTCACCATTACATGAAACACAAGCATCTGTGCCCCCTTGCCTGGAGCTGTTGCTTATCTTGTCTCTGACCAAGGAATCCTAGTCACAGACTGGGATCCTGTTGTATAAGGTAGTGTGTGTGCACACATGCACATCCCTGGATCAGTCCCATCCTTACAGATCATAAATTTCAGCAATGAAAGCAAAGTCACAGATAACAGCTGGGAGAAACAGAGACAACCTTGCTAAGAATGGACAGTGATATCTGTATCCTGGTAGCTTATAACTTCTCAAGTTTTTGGAGCTCTTATGGGAAAATAATGTTTTTTTAATGTTTGTTTTCCATGGATGATGGGAAGATAAGGCTGGTGGGCATCTCTCCCTAGAATTTGTCTCCAACCAGTATGATAGGAGGCTCATGAATAGTCCACATTTCCTGTCAGTGTTCACTGAAAATGAGTGTCAGTGGTAATACAGTTAAGCTTACAGTTAACCTTGTAGAGAACAACTTACTACCATTTTCATAGCTTTTGGGGGTGAAGAGGATTCCCTTTTACAATCTCCAAGTATTTTATACATTCAGAAATGGGATGATAGTACTTCCTTCAGTTTACCATCACGTATGTGGAATGGCTGACCACCAACTTCTGTCCTGTGTATTGTTTGATATGAGCAAATGCACAGATCTGTGATGAAGCTGGGGGGTGGAGGAAAGGAGAAAGACCAAAGAAGGATTGGCTGAATTGAAGGGGATTGAACTAGATTACTTCCAATGGTCCCTTTCAACCCAATCCATTCTATGATTCTATGAATAATTATGAAAACACGAGAGTAGAAAATCAGAAGGTGTGTGTGCTCTGTGAAGAACAACTGCAGTTGGTCTCCATATTTAAAAAGCCAGCCACTATGCAGATTCCTTCACCTTCTACATTGTTAATGCTGCAGCATTCTGCAAAGTGTTGACCTGAGAAGAATATTCTTAAAAAGAAAAAAATAACAAGAATTTCTACATACCACAAATGGCTCTCTGTTCAGAACACTTTTTGTCTTTCAACTAAAACATATGATTTATTTGAGTGTATCTTTGAAAGGTAAGTATGCTACTTGCATTTTTTTTTTAAGGAGGAAAGAAACAAAAAGGATAAAAGGTGTAGGACAGAAAACTACTATCACCACTTTTTAAAAAATACATTTGCATCCCCACCTCTACCAGTGATAAAAGGTTCATAAATTCAAAGGCAGCTTTATCTTCCTTTTTAGTGGATTATTTTGGGATTAGGCAATTCTGTGGTTGGAACAGACCGACCACTGGGTTTGTTGTAATTCATCCCTTTCATCCTTAACCCTCTAAGTCCATTTCACTTGTTTTAAAGATGACTACATGCGTGTCTGTGTCAAACTCAAAACTGTATATGAAAGCACTACATGTCACCTCAACCAAATGAGGTAAAGGAGGAAGTCAAACTCCCTGTCTAGTGTGACAGATAATACCAGCTTCCAAGACTAAAACCTGTCATTCCTGTTTTCCCACTGAGAAGAATCATTGTCCAATTATCAGCTATATTGTTTTTTTTTCATCTTTTTAATTTAAAGCTCTAGCAGGCATCATTAGTGGGGGAGGAGAATGACAAAATGGAGCAGGGTACATCACACTGATGTCGGAGAAATAACACCTTTGTTTATGGCCATATTTTTGTACAACATCGTGTACATTGTGTAGTGTTATACTGGAAAAATCCTGCTCTCTAAGCACGTAGCAAACATTGATGCCTGTTCTCCTTGCCTTCCTGGCTCCCTAACAGCTGAGCTTTGAGGGGACAATGACACTTTCAAACTGGAACACGGGCTAGCCTAACACAGAAGCTGCATGTAACATATGGAAGTAAAGAGTTCCTGAGATGATAATATGGGCAAGAAACCATGTGCAGTTTTAAAGTAGAAAGAGGGAAGGATGATTTATCAAACTGACTACTGATACATTTCAACAGCAGGTGTACTGGTGGGCTCTTTACAGTATTTTAAAAGCTTTTGAAATAAGTTGCAGAGTGAAGGCGCAGTCATGCACTAGAAGCTTCTGGGTGCATCTGTATGCTGTTGTACTGCCCTGGAAATGTGATGGAAGTTTGAATAGGCTGTGATTCAACCATTTTCAGACCATTCTGGCTTCAGTTAGTTTTCTTTAGTGTTTTGAGGTATGAGAGATTCTGACCCAAAACTAAATATGGAAAAAGCTAGCACAAAAAATGTTTTTAGTCCCAAAACTGGGAACAATGAAGAATAAAATTGGATGGCAAAATTTAACTTGTCAAACAAATGATACTGTATTTTTTCAGTAATACTATGTAACTCTCTCTTTTTGTTTGTAATGGTTCTTTTGAGTAGGATTGTTTGATAGAACTAGACACTTCTCTCTGTCATCTTTGTGATGTTCAGTAGTATGATGAGGGTAAGATGATTCTTGGAATTAAAATTTCACTTCTGTACTACTACTTTTAAGATAATGAGAATTTCAGGGTTCAATTCTAAAGAAACCTCATGTTGCTGTTGCTTGCATGTTTGTCCCTTGAAAGAAAATTAGTTTGTCTTACTCAGCTATTCATTACACCTGAAAGAAATGGTGTGATTCTTAATGTGAGTCAGCTTTGTGAAGAAATCATGTATATTACTGGGTAAAATAAGACTAATAAACCTACCTTATTCTGTGAAAGTATTGGTCCTGTACAAATTGTGCATCTTCTGCTTGAAAAAATTCAATGTACAAAGCAACAGGAAGATCTCAGAGTGAAGTGCCAGAACTGTACCCCACTGCCTGATTTAGGTGACACTGAAATTTGTTGCATGCAATCTGGCCACAGGTCAAGTAAATATATATCAATTTAGAGTTTAGGCAAATACAGTGCAGTTCAATTCACTCACATTTTAAGGAAAATTTGCCTCTAGTGTTTCATTAAGGAGGAAAGAAAACTCGCCTTTCCTGTGGTTTGATGGCTAATTGCTGATTATAGAGGAATTACATAATATGATCACAAAACATCCCTGTAATTGCAGTCTTTTTCACAATGATAGACTTTGATATGGAAAAGAATTTTCAGTCCTTGGTAGATGGTGTACAAATATAGATGCTGTGCATTTAACACTGCATGTATGGCTTATCCTACTTAATTTTAAAATTTAAGTTCTGCATTTCTAACTTAAAAATTCTTTTTCTGTCCTTTTATTAAGGAACCCTGGGATGCACAACACATTCCAGCTCTGTTCTCTGCTTTCTGTGGTCTGCTAGTTGCACTTTCTTATCACCTCAGCAGACAAAGCAGTGACCCATCTGTACTGATGTAAGTTGCCTGCAAATGCAATTTATTGATTACTCTGTACAGCACACAGAGTGATGCCTGGGTTTCAGAACCACAGGGGTTGTCTCCCAAAAGTCCTGTGGTAAGATGGAAATTCCTTGCCATGTCTGTCTGGTTGGTATCAGTCCTGTAAATAAATGAAGTGCTGCAGTCAGATGCCAGTAAGTCTTTAAACAGCACTATCCAAATTTCACCCTCTGGGAAGTCGTGTGCTTGCCACATTGGAGGATAGCAATTTAGTTGAGGGGGTGCTCAGGTTACTGAAGTTTCAGAATGTGCATTGATAGCACTGTGGCAAGGAGGAAGGACACTTGATGTGCTGGGAAGATGGCTCAGTTCCAGCTCTTGCTGAGGGTCACTGTCAGTAGGCTATGCATCTCTGAGATTAACTCCTTCCTTTAATGCTCTGACACAGTCTGCTAGAGGTAGCTGAGGAATGGTAGGGTGTATTAAGAGCTGACACTGAAAACAAGAGAGATGCAGGGGATAAATCCCAACATTGTGATCTGCAGGTTCTGGTGATGAGAGAGCCCCATAGATCCACAGCCCAAGGATGGCAGGCATGAGCTTTGCTGTGGGAGCTGTGCTTTATGGCTGACATGGGGGCTGTGGTGGTCCACAAGCAGATGAGTATCCATGTATGTGGCTGTGGGATTAAGCAAGCATGTGGGTTTTGTGCAGCCAGTATCACCAAGCCATCTGGGATTCTGCATCACAGACAGCTCAGTCTTATCCTAGAACAGTGCAAAGGGTCTGTGAGGAAACCCACAGATTCCCTCCTTTGATTCATGAAGTTTGTTCTGTGCATCTTGAGGTGAGGCTCTTTAGTGTATGAAGGCATATGGTAAGTCAGGGTGGTTGGATGAACGATTATGTAGTGCAGGAGAGAAAAGAGGGTAGTGAAGGGCTTTTTACGCTATTCAAGATTATATTTGAGGAAACTTTGGAAAAGGAGAAGAATTCTGATGAAAAAGGAAAGGATATGGGGCACTAGTAGAACATTGGCATCCTGGTAAATCTTCCTAAAGAGGTGAGAAATTGTTTCTTTACCATACAGAGAGAAATTGTTTCTTTACCATACAGAGGTTTCAAAGAATGTGGTATCTATACATTAATATGTGACATTAAAATGTGATGTGACAAAGCAACAAGAACTGCTTATGTCTGTTGCATTAACTTTACCCAAAGCCTACTGTGTGTGGCACCGGTGTCAATAAGAGCTACCTACCATTACAGTAGGTAACTCAGATGTGGAAGGAAGTGAAGCTGTGTGCTGTATTAGGGAGATTTGTTTAGCCTTGGAACAAAATACAAACAGGTAAATTGCAAATCATCATGGAAGTGTGAGCTCTTTCAATTTTGAAGTATTTTAAATGTATTCTTCTCTCCCACTAACTGGAAAGGATACACCAGTTAATTAACTTCTTTAATAAAACAGAAGCTTGTCTTTCCTTAAAACTTTTGTTTTAAAGTATTCTTAAACCATTACATCCATTTTAACTTTTACATCTAGCTACCAATTTCATAACATTCTTAATCAAATCTTCAGCAGATGAAATAGTTGTTAAATATCTCGATTAAGAATGCATACAACATCAGATGTTTATTGTGAAATCATAAAAATGTATAATCCTCAAAAAAAAAAAAAAAGGTTTAAGATTTTTTCTTTGAGAACCAGCTCTGAACTTAATTAGAAGAAGTTAAAGGGATTGGAAACAGTATTTAAGGGATGGCCTGTGGCATAAACTTCTAGTTGAAGGACGAGGTAGCACATAAATCTTGAACTAAGGATTAATGTACAATTTATGCAAAAATAGATTCTTTGGCCTTTCTAATGTGAATCTAAACAGCTTCTGTATTGGTTTCAGCTTAGGTGAAACATTAATAAAGTGCATGATTGCAACACTATCCTCTCTCCTCAGTCCTCTAAATGACTGAGTCACATTAATTGGACTGCTGATACTCCTTAACATGTTGATGAGGAAGTTTTGCCCTGATCACACAGCTGGTTTGTGTCAATCTCCAGCACTACAGAGATAAGATAGCTACTAAATACATAAGGATGGAAATCTGAGGCTGTTCCTCCTCCTCTGCCCCCCCCCCCCCCAAGGTTTGTTTCTGTTAAATATGTTCAAAGTCCCCTAATTAGGGCGTTTTTTTTTTTTTAACGGTTCCTTATTCAGTGTAAATATGTCCCTCACTATCTACGTCAACAATTTGAAGATTCATCAGCAGATCCACTCCCAGAAAAGATGAGAGAATCAGTGGTAAGACTTTTTCTTTCATTATTTTCTGTACAAAGGTCTCTCCCATCCATTTTTCCCACTGGGGAACCTTTTAAATATTCTCATTTAATAATTTAAATAAATTACTAAAGGCATGGAAAGTGGGAGGATGTATATGCTGTTCCTTTAAATCCACAGACAAAAACTGGAAGAAGTTCTAGATCTTCTTTCCCATGAGGCTGGAAAGGAGAAGAGGGATATAGCAATTTTCCTTTCTGAAGGGCTCCTTTGAAGGACTTGGCAACATTGATTCCTTAATATGTTGATGGGAAATGCATTCTTAAAGCTTTGGGAATGGGGCATCTCATCCTGGTACTCAGAGCTAATGCAGATTCTGTGCACAGAGTTACAACCTGCAACTTGATGTGTACAGGGTAGGCTGGATCGTTCAAAAAGTGTTCAAAAAGGTGAGCAGTCCTGCCAAACTCCCTGTGTGCACTCAAGGGGGACAAGATTTGGTCCACAGAATTAAATGTGCTTATATCAGCCCTTATTCTTTTTCTAGGGCTAGGAATTGACCTGTTTTTCAGGAATGCATTTTTCTGTGCCAGGAAGTGCTCTTGACTGTACGCCCTCCATCTCAGCCAAGCCAGGTGGAGAACAGACCAGACTTGGCACATAGTGTTGGGAGAAGCATGCGAATCTTGACTAGTATGAGACAAGGAGGTACATGTCTGGTGCCAAGCAGTGCCATCTCATCATGTCTACTTTGCTTGGCAGGCTGTTTCCTACTGTCTGGCACATACCTCTTAGTTTGTGTCAGCTTATTTCCCACTTCATCTTAAACATCCAAAGTGACCCATATTCCTTTTTGTGTCTTTTTGCATAAAAAATACCCAACTTGCTGTTACCCAGGGAAGGCTGATCTTATAAAGAGCTCGTGGGGGAAGATTGTCAGGTTTCCAGCAGTATTTAAGGGGTGTTTGACATTTCTTAAGTCGTGATCTGTCCTGCTTCCCAACTGTTAGAGAGCCCTTCCTCCTGACTGTGTACATCCCTAATGCCTGCATCTGATCATTTGTAATCTAGGCAATTATTCCTAAACTGAATGCTTACAGAAGCAAGGAGCATTCAGAGAGTGTCTGGAAGACTGACTGCCTTTTCTTGACGATTAGACATGACCTGAGAGTTTCTAGTGCCTAGTGGTACAGGTTGCTAGTAGTTGGCCTGGCCTCCAGATGGAATTGATGCATTTCTCCTGTATTTCTTGAATCATTTGTTGGATATTTTATAAGGTGTTACACAGCCTACATTCCGCATATGAGTTGATCCCACACTAGCAATGTTTTCTACTTTTCTTTGCTAAGCTGCTGCTTGTTATTTTCTGCCATATATAATGTTATGCTTAACTGCGTTCTCTAATAAGGACCACATAAGAGTGATACGTCTATTTCTTGTTGCTTCTATTGAGCTATAGTTCCTTGCAAATTAAACTGTTTGCAACACAGTCACACTGCAAAATCAGTGTGCAGCTAGTAACACAGTGAAAAATGCAGTATTTATGTTAAAGTTCTGATATATTCTGTGGTATTTCTGGTGTGTAGGTTTTTGCCATGGTTCACTGCCCGTCCATTGTTGTATGTGGACACTGTATGGCAGATGTAATGGAAAGCTTCTTGTTTCTCTCCATATTTGTATCCTCCTTGCATCTTTTGCCAACAGTGCCCTTCTTGGAGCAGTACAGAATTGGATATCGTCTGTTCTGCAGATGGAGTCTTGCCAGGGAACTGAAGCAGTTACCATGGCTGTCCATTTAACTGGTTTCGTTTTGCAGCACACCGAGAAACCTTCATCAAGGCTTCAATGTGCTGAAAAAAAAACAAAAAAACCCCAACAACAAAAAACAAAATCAACCAAACAAAAAACAAAACAAAAAAACCCTCAAATTCACATCTAAGATCTTGGATGCTTTTTCAAAATGGAGTCATGCTGCAGACCCTCAACCTATTTTTGTGTCAGTAACGTGTACAGGGATTTGATATCTTATGCTAATATAGTTACAATGTGGTTCAATGGCACTTGGGCCCTTGATCCACTAGGGCAGAGTATGCAGAAGCACAGGGAGCACTGTGTTGAGACTGGCCGGACCTAGGACTTAGGCTCTTCTCTTCACAATGTGATTCTGTCGTGGTTTAGGCCCACCCAGCTGGCAACAAACATCACTAAACTGCTCACTCACTCCTACCTCCTCACCCCCTGCGGAGATGAGGAGGAGAAAATATAACAAAAGACTCAGTGATCAGGACAAGGACAGGGAGGGCCTACTCACCAGGTATGGTCACGGACACACAACAAAATTTAGCTTGATTCAATTGATAAATTGGAATTTGGTTTATTGTTTAGAGTAGGCTAATGAGAAATAGAGCTAGATATTAAAAACACCTTCCCCCCACCCCTTCCTTCTTCTCAGGCTCAGCTCTGTTCCTGAATTCTCTACCTCCTCTCTTCGAGTAATGGCACAGGGAGGCAGGAAGTGAGGGTTGCAGTTAGTCTGTCACATGTTGTTTCTGCCACTCCTTCCTCATCAGAAGGACTCCTCACAGTCTTCTCCAGCTCCATTGTGGCATGTCTCCCATGGGAGACATTCCTCCATGAAGTACTCCAATGTGAGTCCTTCCCATGGGGCTGCAGCTCTTCAGGAACTGCTCAGTGTGTGTCCCTTCCACCTCCATGGGCCTCCCAGTGACAGATTGCTCCAGTACAGGCTTCCCTCAGAGTCATGGCTTTCTTTGGGTTAAGTCACTTGCTCTGCCATAGGGTCCTCAAGAGCCTGAGGTGGGATTCTTCTCCCCTGTTAATCTTCATGGGCAGCAGGAGCAGCCTCCTTCCCTCTTTCCTCCTCACTGATATTATCTGCATAGCTGTTCTCTCACATGCCACTCCTCTCCAGAACAAAAGGATGTTGCCCAGTGGATTTTTTCCCATTCCTCTTAAATATGTTATCAGAGAGGTGCTTCCACTGTTGCTGACTGTCTCAGCCTTGGACAGAGGCAGGTGTGACTTGGAGCTGAAGAAGCTTCTAGAAGTTTCTTACTGGTGCCAACCCTGTAGACCCCTGCTACCAAAACCCCATTAATCACAAACCCAACACACATCCCTGTCATGTTTTACTAGTAGTTTTTTTGCATATAACTGTGGGATTCCTGGCACCATTTGCTTTCCACAGTGTACCTGGTTTAGGGGATTGTCACTTTTCTGATCTTTATATTTGATACTCCATGCTGCTGCTTATAGATGGAGGCTACTTCCCTTCAGTGTTGCTGGTACTTCCTAGGTTTTGGCTTTTTTTTTTTTTTCCTTTCTTCTTCTCTGTCTGGGCTTCCCTTAACCTGTGTAAAATCTGTAAGTAAATGTATTTGCTTACAGTATCAATTAATAATGCTAATTCTTCTACACTGGGAGATCTCTTGGAGAGAGAGAGAGGGCAATTTCTGATTAATGCAAGCTCTTAGACAGAAGTACCAGATAACATAGGGGTTAGACTAAATTAAATACTAACCAGTTTGCCAGGAGACTTCCACTGCCTTCTCACAGTGTAGTGCTAATAGAGCAAGTAGGGAAAAACTGAGGCAAGAGAACGTGCTCCTCAAACTTGAGGCACATGCATCATCAAGCCACGGTCTCTGCTGACTTGCTTCAGCAACAGCAGTCATTGTTAAGACGTTAAAGGCCAATTTTAAACAGATTCCAGAACTTCTGCAAGGGGATCTTCAAACAGTTCAGAAACAGGGTGAAATGGTATGTCAGCATTTGAAGGAGATTTCATGGTGATATGGTGGTTTTTTTGTTTGTTTGTTTTTAATTTCACCACCACCATCTTTGAGTGATCGTCTGTAAAGAGAGTATTCCTAGCTCTCTGTTAGTGGCAAGAGATGGCAGGATGCAACACAACAGCCAGCCTTGACCTGGTCTATATACAGATATATGGTCTACAAAACATGATGTTTAAATAAGAATCATTTTAATCAGAAATTGTGTGGCATACAGAACCAAATCACCACCTCAAGAAGCTGAAAGCAAACATGGTTAATACTGAAAATTAATGTGTTGTGTCCTGTAGTGGCTTTACATTGATGTTAGGAATAATAAATACAGCATCTCTAATGTTTAGTTACATGACCTTTACTGTGTTTTCCTTTGCTTGAATAGCTGCATAAGAATTGCCAGCTTTGGAAGCCTGAATTATAAAGCAGCTGTGATTGATAATTGACCATTCAACTTTGAGAATGGAGCTTCCTACCATTATAATTAATTTCTATAGGCATCCACATGGCTGATTACTAGATTAACCAGTGGCCTGAGGGTGCTAATGTGTTGCATTCAAACTCAGCTTCCTTCCTGGCCTTTAACACAAACATTTAGATAGCTAGTAAAAGGATTTGTACAAAGCTCCAAAAGCATAATTGAAAATAATATTTAAAAAAAAAAAAACAAACAACCAAAACCCCACCACTTTAGCATATTCTGATTGTAAAATCCGAGGCATCATATGTCATGATGTTGGTTTGGGATTTCTTTTTTTCCTTGAGTGTAAAATGGAGAAGAAGAAAAAGAATACCTGCTTTCAGCCTGAACTATAAAAGTGATTATCTCTCACTGCAGAGGTTTTAACTATGATCAAGGCTTAACTTTACCACATTGGACCAGTTTCAATGAAGGACTCAAGCATCACATTGTAGGGATATTCAACACTCAATTCTTAAGTGCCTGGCCTTGAGAATGGAATCTGAAAACCTGGTTTTGACGGTTGGGTCTAAATGCAGATGGGGAACAGAGCTGTGTCCAAGGAAAGCCCGTACTTTGCAGGAGCTAGCTGTCTTCAGCAGCAAGGGTGGAAGCTGCAGATCCACCCACAGTGGCCTGTAGGTGGATGCCCAAGGTTTCTTCCTGGAATGTTGCTCTGAGTCCTCAGCCAGAGAGATAACTACCCATGGTCAGCTGTTTCCTGGAAAGCCCTGACTGCTGTGCCATAACATGAAAGAAAATCAACTGCTCTACACTTTTGTTTTAGAAGATAAAAAAAATCCCTGAATTTTGTGAGGTTTGTAAGTGTCTACCACATCAAGAAGGAGCTCCTGTGGAGACTGTTGTGCAATTCAGAAGAGCTTGAAAATATTATTATAGTGTGTTTGTTGTTCTTATAAGCTTGTTTTAGATTACTGAGCAGTTGGATTCAGCTGTTCAAAGAATGATACTTGATCAAGACTTATCATAATACATATTCACAGAAGGGTTGAAATAGTGCCATATAAATCTGGCACTGCTTAACTTTGTCAGATGCTGAATTTTACAAGCTAAATACTGCTGCTTTACATATTTTTTTTGTGTGTGACATCTTTTAAAAATTTGGAAAGGTTAAAAAGTAAATATTTCCATTATATGCATTGGTAACAATTCCCTTATCTATATCAGACTTTTGACCCTATTTTTTCAGTACTGCTTCACATACTAAAACTGCTTGAGTTTAGAAATTAATACATAACTTGCTAGTGAGAGGAGTTCTGAACTGAATGGAGAGGACCTGTGGGGGCAGGCAAGAATCAGAAGCTTGTTCAAGGGAAAGAAAAGGCCTTTCCTGTGAGGTCCCTCATGTTGAGGTTCTCCTGTTGCATACAAGGGCCAAGAAGCAAGGCCAGCAGGCCTATGTTTTGAAAAGATGGTCAGGAAGAATTAGACCAAATTCTGTTCCTACACCTTCCCACCTATAGTCTGTGCGGAGTACGGGACTGTCTGGACAGGGCACAGCTCTCTGGGGGTAGGGAGTGCTGTTCTTTTGGAGGTATGTACTCCTTAGCAGCCTGGGAGAGGGAAGGATAGCCATGATGGCTTGAGATTTCAGATAAACCATATTGGAGCTTCCTCAGACAAAGCAAAAGTACTTCTTGAGCCTGAAGGCTTTTTAGTCTTGCTGAATTTCAGAGGCCTGCTGCAGTAAGTGGAAGTGCTGATGCTTGTGACCTTTTGCTAAGAAGCATCTTTCATAGCAGGGAATGATAGGCAGCCTAAATATAGTGGTTGCTACCAGCTTCCCTTGTAATTTGTAACCTTTCTGTTGTTCACTTGTTCTGCTTGCTTTCTTATCTCCCTTAGTCGTAGGTTTCCTATCCCATCATTATTTTCATTTTTCATTCTTTTTCACTGATGAGATACATGAAGACTACCTAGATTGCAGTACCAGTAAATCAAGTGAGCTTCTAATTCTAACAAAAGTGTTGCATTTCACATGTTGTTTTTAGATGTTTTTCGAATTAAAGCATAAGTCAGCTTCTAAACTAAGAGCTACAAATAGTTACTCATTCGGTAACTTTGGATAGTATTGAGTGTTGAACTTAAATGTCCCTCTCATAAATCTAAGACAATTTTTCATTTACTCACAAAGACATTTGGGTCACCTCTGAAGTACAATTCAGAAGATTGCACAGATGGCAAGCTATCTTGTTTATTTGTTTACTGAGAATGACATTTTAATCACAAGAAAAATGGGCTGGGAAGACAGGGATATTTTCCAATCTTTAGAAACAAAATTACTCCTACCCTAGTTATAGATCTTTATGTAAAGGCAGATGTGTCCTTTTATTATCATTCAATGACACTGGAAGAAGGCCTTGCCTGAAATCCATAAAATCTTGTGAAAATTTGGCTTCCAAAACAGAAAACCAGAGAATGGGACATGTGACTTCAGAACATAATAAATGTATTAACTTCGTGTCTCTGAAGACATTACAGAAAAGCATGAGTCATTTCAGTAATGCAAAAGAAAATGAATCTGAAGAAATCTTAATGCTTGCAAATAGGAAATGGAACCAGAATTTTGATTGTCTAAAATAAAATGTTAATGTTATATTCCTTAGACAGAGTCAGACTCAGTATGAAAAAGCATTACTTTCGTGTCTCCAATCATAAAACTACTTTATTAATAAATATAATTTAAAATTAGGCATAATGAATTTATATATGATTACTTTGACAAACCTAGAGTGTGAAGAAATAATTTCCTAAAGCAGAGCGGAGAAAACAGTTTTGTATCAGGGAGTACTGATTAGCCTTATCACAATTCAGACTGCAAGTAATTGAGAACGGAGTTGTTTTACTTGGGTTAAAATAGTACCGACTTGCTAATTTTGTATACATTAATTATTTTTACAGAAAGAAATCTTGAAGTCAGATCTCATTGTCTGCACAGCAGCTGCTGTTCTGTCATTTGCTGTCAGTGCCAGTACTGTGTTTCTATCATTAAGGGTATGTACCTGTCCTTTTTTTTTTTTTCACCTGTTGCTCCCCCCTGTCCCCCCCCAAGATATTATCTTTTTTTATACAAAACGATAGGGTGTTTTAACTGGAAAGAATAGAGATTGTGGGAAGAAAAGTTAGTGGAAATGTATTTATTAGGCATAACAGTGCTCTTTTTTATGTGCGAGGCACTTAGTTCATGGATATTTTTATTCATTTGTGTATTGTTTGTTGTCTCTTTAACCTCTGCATGTTCACAACTCTTCTATCACATGGAACCTGGGGGACAGAATGTATAAGCCTGATCACTTACTGTTTTTCCTTCAATTAGGGATGAAAAAATTGGTTAATTGTCTGTGCAAAATGCATATTTCAAAATCCATATCCACTGGTGGAGTCAGAGTTTGAACATAGGAATAAAAATGAATTGCAAAAAATTACAACTATAGGAGCTATGAATAATACTTAAAAAAAACCTTGTATATAAAAATGTTGCTTGCCGATTTTAAGCACATTGCTTGTTTTTTCTGAGGTGACCCGGCCATTTCTCAGCATTGTGCGTGTTAGTT